>PHNY01299017.1:8936-20010 GCA_003724115.2 Anethum foeniculum
TTCACAGGACCAAACAAATCCATGTGAATCAGTTGTAGAGGCTTTGTAATGGAGTTGATCAATTTATTTTTGTGACTTGATCTCTTGATCTTTCCTTTCTGACATGCCTCACATACTCCATCTTGGACAAACTTTAAAGCAGGCATGTCACTAATGAGTTCTTTTTTAGCTAGAGAATTCATTGTCTTGACGTTCAAGTGAGACAGTTTCTTGTGCCACAACCAGAATTCTTGATTTGTTGCCTTTGAGTAGAAACAACAGATTTCTCCCTTGTATGTAGCCTTTAAATCAGCTATAAATAAGCTTCCTTTTTTCACACCAGTCAGCAGAACTTCACCATAATCCATGTTGGATATATGACATTTATCTTCAATGAATTCAACCTTGTACCCTTTGTTGGTGAATTGTTCAATACTCAACAAGTTGTGCTTCAGTCCTTCAACCAGTGCTACATCTTCAATAATGACATTTCCAGTTTTAACATTGCCATATCCCACTATGTAACCAAAGTTGTCATTTTCAAAGGTTACTGATGGCCATCCTTCTTCTCAAATTGTGATAGCAGGGCTATATCACCAGTCATGTGACTTGAGCATCCACTGTCCAAGATCTAAAAGACTCTTTTATTCCTGTTGCCCTGCATTCACAAAGTATCTAGGTTGACTTTGGTACCCAAACTCGGTTGGGTCCATGAAGTTTAGAAACATCTTTCAGATAATCAGTTTTATTTGTGGTGAACTCCTTTTTCACAGGGGACTTCTTAGTATTGACAGCCATAGAACCAGTGTCTTTAGGCTTACTAGGAGTCTTTGCCATATCAGACTTGATTTGGGACCCTATCTGTGAGAGTGATTATGTGTATGTGATTCATGAGAGTGTGCAGATTCAAACTTCTGTTTCAAAGATAAGCAATTAGCAATCACAATCACATAGCAGGTCATACAGTTTGGTTTACCACAAAATGAATCATGCAAATTATCAACAGAATGAGTTTCTTCAACATGCTTACTGGTTTTAGTAAGTTTATTGCACATATGTGTCAGATGATTCACAGATAGACAGTTTTGACATTGTTTTCTTGGAGCATTTGGCACTTAAGCATAATTGTTTCTTTTATTAACCCCTACCTTACCACTTCTGTTTTGTTTCTTTTTCCTAGAGGGAATATCCTTTTTACTCTCAGAACTTTTACTTGGATTGGTTTTGGTTTCTTCCTGTGGCTGGGACTTAGAGGAAGAAGATGCTTCCTCAGTAGATTTCTCTTCTTCAAGTAATAGCTGTTTGATTACCATCAATTCTTCATCAAAATCAACAGCACTTTCCTTGAAGGTAGGATTATCTACCTTCTTTAAAATTTTAGGAACATCTTTGTTTTCAAAAATCTTCTTCTCTTTGCCCTTGTCACCTTTTCTTTTCTTATCACTTTCATAATCAAAACCAATATCAACCTTAGCATTAGTTGTGTGTTCCTAATGATAGTTTTTAATCATTTTAGCAGAGTCTTTATAACCTTTTATCTTAAGCTCATTTTCAGCTAGTTCTTCTCTAAGAGCAAATTCTGTTTAGGAAGCACAAATAAGCTTATTCTTCAGATACTCTACCTCTTGGTTTAAACTATCAACAGTAACCACAAACAGTTTTTCATTTCTTTCCGTAAGTTTAAGATTCTTAGCAGTTAATTTGTCAATTTCTTCATTAGCTACTGACAAGCTAGTATGAATGTTAAACATTTCAGTGCTCATTTCTTCAACAGTTTTCTTATATTGAGAGGTGAGAATGGGTACCTGATTGGATGAGGATGAGTCACCTTCATTTGAGTGAGTCATCAATGCTAAATTCCCATACTCTTGATTGTCATCTTCATCTGAGTCATCCCAACACTTTCCCTCAGCAATAAAGGCCTTGTTGTTTTGCACCCTGAGCAGTGCTTCATACTTAGCTTTAATCTCCAGATATATCTTGTCCTTTTTGAACTGTCTGGGCTTTTTATATTCAGTATAGAAATGGCCGAGCTCTTGATAGTTGAAGCATCTTATGCTGGACCTATCCACACTCCCAGTCTTGTATCCAGAGCTAGATCCACTAGCAGCACTTTTTTCCTTTGTTGAAACTTCAATAGCTATTTGAACCTTCTGTTCTTGGTCTTGGCTTGAATGACTTCTTCCTTTTAAATCTGATGTTTGGATACTTTCTCTCCATATAAGCAAAGATTTGTTTGCCATTTGGTCAAGCTCTTCCAAACTATAGAACTCATCTTCTTCATCCAGACCTGTTAATTCACTTTGCTCTTCTTCAACAGCTTCATCATGTATTTCCTCAATCCTGGGTTGACTTATCTTCAATACATCCATCCTTTGACTTGTGTTATCAACCAGGAGAGCACATGATGTGCTGGCCATTATGCCCTGTTTTTCCTGAATAGATCTCTTCTAGAATAGCTCAAGCTCATATGTTTTCAACACCCTATACAACACATCATAGGTTATGTTGTTTAGGTCTCTTTCCAAAAGAGAAGAGATCCTTGGCTTGAGATGAGAGATGACCGAGCTCTTGATAGTTGAAGCATCTTATTTTGGACCTATCCACACTCCCAGTCTTGTATCCAGAGCTAGATCCACTAGCAGCACTTTTTTCCTTTGTTGAAACTTTCATAGCTATTTGAACCTTCTGTTATTAGTCTTGCCTTGAATGACTTCTTCCTTTTAAATATGATGTTTGGATACTTTCTCGCCATATAAGCAAAGATTTGTTTGCCATTTGGTCAAGCTCTTCCAAACTGTAGAACTCATCTTCTTCATCCAGGCCTGTTACTTTACTTGGTTCTTCTTCAACAGCTTTATCATGTATTTCCTCAATCCTGGGTTGACTTATCTTCAATGCCTTCATCCTTTGACTTGTGTTATCAACCAAGAGAGCACATGATGTGTTGACCATTATGCCCTGTTTTTCTTGAATAGATCTCTTTTGGAATAGCTCAAGCTCATATATTTTCAACACCCCATGGCCCATACAACACATCATAGGTTATGTTGTTTAGGTCTTTTTCCAAAAGAGAAGAGATCTTTGGCTTGAGATGGGTTGGTAAAGTCAGCAAAAACTTCATGTTTAGCTCCTTGGTCTCATAGTGTTTGCCATAGATATTCAGTTCATTGATCAACTTGTTGAATCTTTCAAACACCTCAGTAATACCTTCTTTTGGCTGAGCCATAAAAGCTTCATACTCAGAGACAAGTATTTGCTTCTTATTTTCTCTGACTTCAACAGTGCCTTCACAGAGCTCTTCTATGAGATCCCACATCTCTTTAGCAGAGTCAAGATGAGCAACAACTCCATACATGTTTTTGTCTAGAGAATCACAGATGATGAGTTGAAGACATTCATCCAGTGCAACCTTATCCTTTTTAGCATCTGTGTATTTTGTTGGATCTTTAGGTTCAAACCGTCTTGGTATTATCAGTGTGCCAGATGTTGATTCTGGAATCTCCACTTGTGGAACAAATGGTCCATGTTTTAGAATACCTACATACATGGAGTTAGAAGCCCTGTTGTACATCATCATCTTCTTCTTCCACAGATTGTAGTGTTCCCTGTCAAATGGAGGAATCTTGATACTACTTAGTTTCTGTGTACTCACGTTAATCTTTTACTGTTAAGAATTAAACAGCCTGCTCTGATACCACTTGTTAGATATGAGTTATCACAAGGAAACTATGCAGAGGGGTGGGGGTGAATGGATAGTTTCAAGAATCTTGATCTCTTTTTAAAACTGTTTGATGTGATGTGTGTGTGTTTGAATGCGGAATAATAAAAACAAGAACACACAAATATTTCAATCTACTTTATATAAAGTAAATCGAGTACTACAGCTTCCAGAATAAAAATTTTACTACAGCTTCCAGAATAAAAATTTTGGTTACAAAATGAGAACTGATTGTTCTTGTTTTCTTATAGAGAAAAGAAGAGATGAATATTCTTTTGTCCAACACTCTCCTGGCTAATGACTTGATGTGCATGATATATAGGACCTATACAAAACTAGTGCACACAAATCATTTTACACAAATGCCCTCTTTTTGCAGTGACGGCTGTAATAGACTGTAGATAGTACACTGTGCAGATGAGGACCACCATTAGCCTTTTCTTTTCCGTTTCTTTCTCTCCAAGTTATGCGGTAGATTTGCCATCTGTTGTTGGACCACAGACCAGTACGGATTCTCCCAGTATTTGTCTCCATTTTCTTTTGGACTTGTACCTTCTTTTGTCTTGTTGTTAAACGGCTAAGTGCTGATATCTTGAACTCCAATATTCATCTTCTCCAGACATGTCGACATAGCTCTTTGAGACTTTACTGTATGAAGACTTCACGACATAGTGCAAATGAGACTTTGCTATATACTATGTTGAAGACTTTGCGGTATGGCTATGTTGAGGACTTCACGGTGTGGCTGAGAGGAGTATGTGACATAACATAAACTGACTTCACGGTATGAGCATTTTGACTTTGTGGACTCAGCACTTCTCGACATAGCTCTTTAAGGACTTCACGACATAGTTCATTCTGACTTCTCGACATGGGGACTTAGAAATATTTCTGGATCTTATTCCTTCAAATTATCTCACCCTGCTGCATGAACAATCTTGAACTTCTTCCAGGGTGATTACTTCAAGATTCTATATACAATCTAGTTGCTAGAGACAATCTAAGCTCATTATTAACTTGAGCAATCAGAATAAAACTAAGTACATGATAAAAAGACAAGTACATTAGAAACCTATAATATATCCCAGTGTTAAAACATATTAGGTCATGTAAGAGACAATGTCACAATGTGTAGGCTTGTTGAATGTGGTATTCAGAAATGTCTTGAGCCCAACATATACGAAACATATACTTTCGGTACACATTCATATTCTTATTCTATACATACGATACAAATAACCACATAATAACAATAGCTCAAATCTCATGATTCATACTTTCGATGCATGTGACTCTGCAGGCTTTGTCTTATTCTCCATGTTAGGTAATTGTCAACTGCTATACGAGGTTAACAGTGGCATGATCCTGCGTCCATTGTTCTTCAAATTCAATTCTTTAGTTGAATCTTCGTTTCACTTGTGAAAAATATAAGCCCCTCAAATATTTACAGTTATGACTCCCTTTCTTCACATCTGTTGATAGGCTTTTTCTGATATCTATTGACTCCCTATGATTTTCATTCTCATGACTCGGCGGAAAGAATTACAGAATCACACAACTTGTTACAAAAATCTTAACCACAAAGCTATGTAGAAGGCTCCCTAATCAATTGATATTTTTGTAAGACTAACTTCAATTTACCAGTTTACAATAAATAAAATCTAGTATATCCATTGAGACGGAAGGAGCATAAGATAGTCCTAGAAAAAATAATGTAGAAATGGCTAGCTAGAAAAGTGAAGCAAATCATCCGCCTCTTTGTCATCCGCGTCTTCAACTTTCCTAATCGCCGTATAATCAAATCAGATCTGATCTCGCGCCTCGGTCACTATGGCGGCCGCGAACGCTCCGATCACTGTAAAAGATGCGCTTACGGTTGACGTTGATGGTGATGTGAAAGACTGAGTCTGCGGCGGATTTGATATTGACGAGTAGAGCGGGGGTCCAGACGGTGGTGTCTTGTTAAAACATGAAATTGCTATCTTGTTAACAAGGTAATATTTGATATTGAACTAAATATACTAAAACTGTAAAACATAAAGTCATGTGAGTGAGAAATTGCTGTGATGTCCCGACCTGTCTTTTTTACTTTTTATCTTTTATGACCGACGTTTGTACTTTGCATAAATGCATCAACGAATAGTTTCTGTTCATAAAAAAATACCGAGTTAATTTTGTTTTATACTAAATTATAGTCCATGCTACGCACACAATATTTTATATAATTTAATTTTAATGAAATAGATTATCCAATGGGTCAAAATTAATATAAAATTTAATTTAAACCTGAATATGGATACCAAACATGAGGTATGGGCTATCCACTAATTTACAAGATAGTTTCTACATTTGATCTGGTATAGTTCGGATTAGATTGGATGAATTTCATATTAAAATCAGGTTAAATTTCGTTCGTATTAAATTCGAATCGGATTATTCCGGACGAGTACTCATTCAATTCTTAATTATTTATTAAACTTTCATAAAATATATATCAGTGCCTTAAATAGAAAATTATGTAAGGCCGACCCTTTGAGTAGTTACCTTTTCTCACTGTTAGGGATAAGAATTGACTCCGATAATCTCGGGCCAATGGTTTAACCGCCACACTCCGAGAAAGTAGTTGAGCTTTAGGCCCATGACGATTATCTAAGACGGTGGCCTCAGTCCTATGGGCTTTCTTAAAGAAGAAAACTAGGTTTCTTGCTCTCCAAGAACTACGTTTGGCTTGATCCCTTATAAATAGGGGTACGTATGCACATTATATGGCACGAAGCAACCCTTGTGAATAAGAGAGAATTCGACATTTAATCTTAATTGCATATTCGATAACCCATCCAATCTCAGCCACGTCCAAACACTAAACCCTAAACACCTTAACCTACGCTCTACTCCGCCATCAATCACCACCGTAATTCTAGCAACCCTCCCCAAATTTGTTATAACCAAATTTCTCAATTAACAATTGGCGCTAAAAAGAGGGCTTTTGACATCTATTGGAGGAATGATGCATCAGCAAACTCAAGAAATCATTGATGATTGCCGCGGAGAGGAAGATGTGACCGCTCCCATGTTTCAATCCCCAAACCATGAGCCTGGAGCCTCTAATCAGAGAAGGGCAAACTTGAACCCCCAGATCGGAGGAGACCCACATGTTTTGATGAGCAACACCGAACTCTTTAATCAGATCTCCTATATGGGGAACACAATCAATAGCATGGCAGCCCGAATGGAGACTTTGGAAAGAGATAGGAGGTTCATGATGGGGTCTCAGCAGTATTTCGAGAATCGAAATAATTTAATAAGTGAGCGATATCAGTTTGGCTTTGACCCACGGTGCCGTCCGGAGGATCTCTATCAGGGAGACATCAGAATGACAGAAGGAGGGAGTCCTCGCCCGTTTAGAGGTCATCACCCAAGGAAAGAACCAATGGGAACTTTTTCAGAAGGGTCTTCATCGGAGATTCAGAACCAAGGGCATTTGGAACATTGGTTCCAAGACGTTACTCCGCGGATCTTGACGTATGATGAGCCCTTTGTGGAACACCCATGAGAAGAAGGCTGATATTCTCTGAGACAAAGAGATCGACACATTTAAGGGATTAATGACCTTGAGAGGAGGATTGAATCCTCTCATATGAAGAAATTTCCTCACCTGATCAGAGGTGGGTCGAGTATTGATCATTTGGCCCAACACGTGGAGGGAGCCCGAAAGGGCGTGGTAGCCCTAGAGGGCGAGGTAGCCCTAGATAACGAGGTAGCCCAACAGGACATGGCAGTCCAAGAGGGCGAGGTCAAGGACAGGGGCAACATAATAATCTATCAGTCATGGTGGATAGAGAGGCTAGACGAGAAGAGTGGAGGCTCCTCAATGACCGTCATGATGTTGAAATCGACATTCTAGATCCAACGCCCCCTAGGAACCCTCTATTGCTTCGGGGTAGTCAAACTCAAGGACGTGGCAACAAGGGAATGAAGGAGGAAATTTTAGAAGAGGGAATAGTCTTCCCAATACGGGTAAAGGTGAGCGAAGAGACGAACCCCCCCAGTACAAGAATGACCAGCATAAGAGGCTCCCTCCAGAAGATCATGAGCAGCGAGAGCAAGAACAACCAATTCCTGGTTTGGAAGGTATTGATGTGGGTGCACTTATCAAGTTACTAGCTTCGGTGAAAGGAAATGAAAGTATTCCAGATGTAGCTTCATGCCCTTTCTCAGCAGCGGTACGGGAGGCTCCCCTTCCACCTGCCTTTGGAGGCACTGAAGCTTATGCTTCAACGGGAGAACAGATCCTTCGGAGTATTTGGAACGCTTCAATACAGAGATGGAATTGTATCAAGTGGAGGATTGGACGAAGTGTAGACTTCTTGCTTTTACCTTGAGGGGAAACGTCTACCAGTGGTTCCAGAAGTTGGGTCATGCCTCTATTACTTCTTCGGAACAAATGGGTAAGATGTTTTCAATTCAATTTCAATCTTCTATGCATTATTCCCTACCAGTTACTACTCTGGCTAACATTAAGGAAAAGGAATGAGATACCCTACATGCCTATTTTAAGAGGTTCAATGCTGAGGTTCCTACTGTAAGAGGAGCCACTGAGGAGACAATAAAGAATTTCTTGATAGCTGGTGTTCAAGTAGGAACTGATTTTTGGAAGAACCTTCAGAGAAAGGAATCTCCCACTTTGGTCGCGCTCTATATGCAAACAGAACTTTTTAAGCGGGAAGAAAGGGCCTTAAAGAGAAGTGATTGTTCTGACACATCACGTATGGGAAGAAAATTGGATAGATCTCCTAGTCCGAAGGAAGATAAGAAGAAAGAAGTATACGTAGTTGACACTAACCGACCAACACGATCGCTAAGTTCCCGTACAATAAGGTACCCGAAAGCTAAGTTCGACAGATACACTCATCTGGTGGCTTCTATAGATCATGTCTACGAGGTTACGAAGGGCGAAGGCCTGTACCGAAAGCCTAATTCATTGACAAAAACTCAAATGAGAGACATGAAGAGATACTGTTCTTTCCACGAGTCACCGGGTCATTATACTTACGAATGTCGTCAATTGAAAAAGAAGAAACATAAGGAAGAAGCTTCTGGCAAGGATGAAAAAGAAGGTGTGGTACAAGACAAAGGCAAGGGAGAGGCATTTGGATTGCATACTATAAAGGCGATACGGATAGCACCTCGTCATCCATAATCTTCTCGCCCTCGGGATAGCAAAATAATGATAATAGTTGATTGTTAGACCATCTCTAATCCAATTTCAAAATTGTACTTTTACACCATTTTAGCGTAAAATTTCTATCCTATTTAACTCTAAATTTTGTACCTCCCCTCAAACAAAGAACCACAAATTTAGTGGTTTTACATTTGCGATTAATCTGTCTACATCTTGCATAGTCGCAAGGAACCCGACAGATCTCCTAGACGTGTTCACACCGTGGGGAACCTCCCACATCGTACAACCGCATCCTATTACCAAACAAGGTCCAGCTCCTAGCCTTTGGCTCTGATATCACTTGTTGGGCCGCGAGCGAGCCTTAACTCCACAATAGTATGATATTGTTTGCTTTGGGCCTGGTCCGCACGGATTTGTTTTTAGATCACTCCCAAAAGACCTTGTATTAATAGATTTTTTTTTGGCTGCTTATATCCAAGATAATTTTCTATTATCTATCAGATGTGGTACTTGGGTTGACCCCACCCACCGTTACACTAAAAATTACACCAAATTTGGTTTCACACCAAAATTTTAAAATCTTTCTTTATTCCATTATTATCCTTGTACTCTTTTCCTAAAATAAAATTATTCCATATCTATCATACTAGCTTTATTACTTTTTTACTTTAATAATAAAATAATATATATAATATAAGAATAGTGTAAAATTTAGTGTATATGAGTTGTAGTTGAATAAGAAAGTAATGTAGTTTTTATACCATTTACTTATATAAAAAAGAATGTCAAAGTGTCATGTGGCATGCCATGACATGGTATTTACAAATTGATTAACTTTATATATGTTTGTAATATATATATATATATATATATATATATATATGTATGTATTTGTATTCAGTTTTAACTATACATTATGAAGAGATTAACAAATTTAAGTGACAATCATTTAAGTAAAATTTGTGAAAAGGGGCAATAAAGAGTTGATGCAGTAATTGAGATTTTGTCCTCGTTAAGGGAGCTCAGGATTTTGACAGAAGTTTGACTCCTGATTATTGTATAACTAATTAAAAAAATTTATAAAAAAGATGCCAAAGATTAAACAACCCAAGAAAAAAAATGAAGGGCCTCGAAATAATAACTAAATCCAAACTCCATTAATCAAACTGCATTAAAATTCTATAAAACTTTACAACTTCCCGAAATCCATAAACTTACAATCCTTGAATAAAAACAAATAACTATTACAACCACACCAACAAACTCTAACAGAAATCTAAGAAAAGGACTGAACTCTTGAAAATATGCAACTAACTCTTCCCAAAAGAAGCCCACCTATTAAGAATAACCTGCCGGAGAAAAACAAAGAGAACAATGGACCGACAGTGAGCGAAAGGCTCATATACGGATATAAAACAAAGCAAAACTGAAAAAATAAGATTAAATATGACGAGGCTAAGAACAAAACCGAATATCTAAATGAAGAATAATAGAAATAGTGAATGAGACAATATAAACAAAAATGAATACTCAACTCAACTCACAAAATAAATATAAATGTTCTCCACCCAAAACTTATCATACTCTTACAAATATTCTTATCACTTACACACAGTAATCACAAATAAAATAATCGAAATCGCAAATGATAAACTGTAATCATACTCTTAATCATAGTCATACGCTTACAAATAATGCTCAAAATAACTTATATAGGAGATGATCTTACACTTACAGAATGTCCTACATTTTCGGATTTCTAGAAATATGTAGTCATCAAAACTTACAGGGGCTTGCATAGCACAAAGCAAATGTTACCCAATATCTTACAGGGGCTTGCACGACAATAAGCACAATGCTACCCAAAATAAAAATCTTACAAGGGCTTGCACAATGCTACCTAATATGAAAATCTTACAGGGGTGTTAGGTCCCAATATGTTTGTAGAAGGGGGGGTTGAATACAAACTATACCGTTTTATCGAATTTAATTGCGGACTAAAAATTGAAACAAGATTCAAGTTAAATATAACTTATATTAAACTTAAAGGGTTGTTACAAACACGGTACAGATTACAAGGATTTAATCTCAAATAAATTAAAACAAATCTAGAATAAATTTGACATGAATTTATCTATTTTTGTAATAAATGGATCTAATGCTAAAAGCAATTTGAGATTAAAGTCTAGGGA
>PHNY01299023.1:6845-24855 GCA_003724115.2 Anethum foeniculum
AGTCCACCACCCATGACACGTCCATCTGGGCCTGCCAAAGAGACACTCATACCACCAGTTATGCTCTTTGCTCCCCCACTATCAGTAGGCTTAAAGGACCCAGACAAAGAAAGGATCTCAAAACGTCCCTGCAAAAAGCATAATATCAATCTCTGAAAAGAATTTCCTGAAATAAATGGTCCTTCACAGAAATTCTTTAGACCCCTTGGTGTATTTTGATTTCCCTGGAACAGATGTCCTATATTATCTTTATCATGGGAGAAACAAATAGGCGGAACACAATTCAACCCCTCCTAATATAATTCCATCCACTGTGGCTTTACTATGTATAGTATACTAATTATACTCTGTAATAAAAAATATATATCACTCATTCATAATTCAACAAAGCATCGTAACGGTGCACCACTTGCTATTCTTTTGTCTGATTTAACTGCTAAAATAAAACTTCTGATTGTATGAAACTTTCAGATTTTTTATGCATAATAATTTTTACTCCCAAGTTTTCTGCAGAGAAGCAGGTGTGGAAGACAAAAGGATATGGTTATATACATAGTTCCTTTCAAACTATATTATTGGAGACAGACTAGTTATATGAACAGATGTAGAGCATGTGACCTAGTTTCACCACACTTTGGAGCAATATTAAGAGGCTCGGATCATTGCATAAATCACAGTGTTACTAATATACAATGAAAATATATGCTTGCTAAATTAAAAGTAATACACACCTCGTAGGTTAAAGTGCCCCCGGAAGAATTAGGCTGCCTAAGAGTAACATTTGAAACAGCACCATTTGCTGCAAGAATACATATGGCTCTTGACCCTTGCTGAGAAAATGACATGATCTTCATCGAGACATCCTGTGAGCAATTACAAATTAGAATAATTGACTCTTAAAAAGTGACTAATGTCATCGCACTCCTTTACCGCCAAGTATTTTCTTAACAAGTCAATACGACAGTGAATATACCAGACAGAATATGACAGTATAAATCCTATTGTAGCATGTGAGATTGCTAACCTCCTTTGGATTACTTAGATTCTACCGTCGAAATTAATCCGAGTGTAAGAATGTATTGACGGATGGTTAACGCTAATGCTACATTTGCCTATACTTTTATGATCTTCAGTACACTAAAACTATTAGGAAGATGAACGGAAGAGAAAGAATGGAACCAAAATTTCATAATATCAAATTTCTTTATTATATAACTTTATCAAAACTTTTAACTATGAAGGTTTTCAGATTCTTGCATTTGATTTGTTCATAGCATCAAACCGATGGGTGCTAGACCTGCTCGGTGCTGAAATGATAGAAATAGTAATACAGCTTCATTAATGTCTTCCCAGTCCCCACTTACATAAAAAACATAAAAAAAGTCGTAGCTTGTCGTTTTCTGAGTACACGTAATCACAATAATGACTAAATTGATTTTGAGATTGTCAACCGTCATTAACAACATATACTATACGAAACAGGGTACACACATATACAAAAAGATACATGCATATATATAGTATAATGATGTACATCAGGAATACCTCGCCAGCATTAACAGTAATTATGTGTGGAGTAAAATTTGCACCAGAAGTGTACGCCTCCCTCTCACCTACAAAATAATTCTATCAGTCATGGATTTGGTACCTCGGGCAAATTGACAGTTTACATACATTGAATTTGCATAAAGATAAGCCTATAAGATCCTAGCCTAGTGGCGAAAACTGGGGTCCTGTGAAATAGGTTACAGGTTCAATTCTCCCCTTCCCAATTTGTAATTGATCTGCCTGTGTGGACATTTACTAGAGATCAAATATACAAACTTTCCCCTTTACATGTATAGAATTTGAAACTTGGGCTGATTGTGACATCATATATTGTGCACGTTCAAGTATACGCGAGGTACTCTAGATAAAATATACAAAGAGAGGGATGAAACCTTAATTTAAAAATATTATTTCTGAACACACTCCATATGCAAATGTACATTTATGTTGCCCAACTTTACTGACAGAAGACTTGAATATAGAACACCACGATTATCTTAGACTCAGAGTTTTGCATATTATGAGATTTGAGTAACTTCATCAAATGTTATGAGTTAGCTAAATAAATGTTATAAAGATATATAAAGAAGTGAAGGTTTATTCCTTTTCAAATCAAGCTATCAGATATTCTACTGCAAATATGAGCTAGATCAGCCCTGCCATCATCATCTGTGTCCAGAAAAATGAGTCACCCAGTCCCTTTAGTCCTAGTCTGACCACAACTTCATCCAATTATTAGGTAAAAGACAAACTTGCTCTGGTCAGGCATCCCGTATATAAACATGAAGGTACCCCAATTGTACTCTTTACTTTTTTAAAGCATCTTGCTTCAGGTAAATTTTTTTAAGATAGAACAGAAAGATTCTCTCAATCTCCTGCAGTTATAACTTTTTACAGCGTTCCCAGATTAAAAAATATTCTAGCCAGAGTAACAGAATCTCACACAACATAACTGACTTCATAAATCTAAATTTAGTAACACTATATTCTCATCATGTCAATTTGAGCAACAATCAAAGAATTACCAAAGCATCATATACACACACATATGACATATATATGTATTACCTTGTGGACTGCCATATTCCATTCTATGCTTCTTCATGTACAAGTCAATTGGCTTCTCTTTCTTAGTCTTCCATGTAGGATACTCTCCTCCAGTCAATGGAATCGAAGCCGAGATTGGCATCGGTGACAAGGCCAAAGCCCCATCTGGGCCATACTTTCTTGGCCTCCCCCTTTTCTTCTTCCCCTCCGTACTCACCGGAGTTTCTCCTGCCACTGCCGCTCCCTCCGGAGCCACAGCCGGAGCAGCCACCGGAGGTGACTCCGCCCCGAAATGAATTATATTTTCAGTTCTTGGAGCCATTTGCAAATCATCTTTTCCCTCCATTTCTACAAAAATCAAACACAACCCACAAAATATTTTCTTACAATTTATATTCTCAGCACCTACAAATCATAAAGTTCAAATATTTCAATCACCATTTCCAAAGAAACACCAAAAAAATTCAATCTTTGCAAGAACACAATCAATATATCATAAAGTTCAAATCTTTCAATCACCATTTTCAAAGAAATACCAAAAAGATTCAATCTTTGCAAAGAACAGAGTCAACAAATCATAAAGATTCAATCTTTACAAAGAACAAAGTCAAAAAAATCATAAAGATTCAATCTTTAAGCTACAAGAACAACAAATAAATAGATACATAGCCTTTGATTACAAGAAGATCAAAATCTAACTACAAACATAAAAGCATATATAAAATCTACAGTTAAAAAATACTTACAGCAACAGTACTATGTTGTAGCTTTGTCTGAGTATACACACAGCTTCAATGGCGGGACTTGATTCATACAAAAATATATGAAAATTATGTATAAAAATTTTCTGATGATTTCAGAAAAATTGTTGAAGGAATTGAAATTAGGGTTTTGCAAGAAGAGCAGGAAAATGATATTTAATAAATTAGAATTGTGATTATAATATTCCATATGTAATTATTAAATAATATTTATATTACAAAATTCGAAGTATTAATTTTGGTTAAGAGAATGGTTTCAAGTCCGTCTTGGAAATTTAATAAAATAAAGAATTTTGGAATTTCTATTTAATTTTAAAGGTGTTTATTATTTTTATATTACACAATGTATTAATTGTTAAAGCTGTAAAGTAATATCGTAGACCGCTTCCTTGTCTTTTCAACTTTTCAGGTAAACCTAAACTTGAAAATATAAATTAATATGCCCTCTAATATGTCAAAATTTACATTTTGTGCCATTTAAAGTTTAGCATATGCTTGATTTTGGCTCATTAGTAAATTAATTAATTATTTAATTATTTAATTAAACTAATCCTTGACAAAATGTAAGCCTGTGATTTAACAAGTTAATGACCTCATATTGGCACTAATTTACAGTATTGCCTTATAATTGTTTAAGGAGCCCTTGTTACATCATTGATAACTGCAATTTCCATTTTGTAATGCACCTAAGCAAAGAAATGCGACAAGTATGGGCCCATATATACTTTCTGTAGCATGATGTCAATTTTTCAAAATAATTTCATAACTTCTAAAGGAAATACGAAAATTGAAATATAATGGTGAGTAAATTTTCTGGGTAAGTTTTATGTTTGCTCCTATTTCCGAATATTTTTAACATTTTGCGATGTATTACGGGTATCTTGACTAATTTTCACGTTCATTGCTGTTGATCCTCTATTTATTTTAACCAATCTCATTCCCCAATTACCTATATTTATTTTAACCAATCTCACTCCCCAATTATCTATTTAAATTCGAACGCCATCAATCACACATCAAAATTAGATCTTGACGGGATTAAATCTCATTATACATTAAACTTGAACCTTAAAAAAATAATGAAATCCTAAGATCCTCGTCTCATTTAGCTAAATTATTCGGGATGGTATTCAACTTTATCATGATATGGATGCAACAAGTGTTTTGTGTATAAAAATTGTTTTAAACTCTACTTTATTTCCTTGCGGTAAATATTATGTATAAGAAGTTTGTTTTAAACTCTAGTTTATTTCTACAATTGCTAGAAAGTCTAAAAAGTTTCAAGTTTGTCAAAGAAAAAAAAACAAATGCTCACAGTTGTGTAGAGATGATACATTTACCTAGTTCCAGCTCATATGAGTAGACCATTTACAAATATTAGAAAAGCCAGCTACAATTGACCTTCACCAATCAAATTTGAAGTATGCAAATATCAGAGTCTAACAAATGCCTTGCAATTACCGAAATGTTATAAAACTCAAACTTGCAACACTTTATGTGGATGTAATCTAGTAAGCACAAATCCTGCTCTTTTTTCTTCAAATGAGTACTCAATCTCTTCATGAAACTCTTTGATCGGAGTAGCACCACAAGCAAATGGTTGAGGAGCTGGGGTCATAATTGTTTGCATTGAAACTGATACTGTTTTAGGCGTACAGGGCACAGGCAGTGTCATTGTTTTAGCAGGAGTCCTGTTCTCTTCGCATGCAATGGAAGTTAACTTGGTTGGTGTAGTGAAAGGTGTAATGTTACTAGTAACTGTTTTCTGAAACATCCCGCCATGTTGCTTGTTCATGTCTTCCGAAACATTATCTGTATGTGCTTTTGATGATTCAGAGGAGGATATGGGCGAGAAAGGCTTGCGTGTAATTGGCGACTCTATTTCATGAGCACTGTTAACTGCATTGAAGGAGTTCTTCTTCACAGGAAGACCAGCAATGTCCAAGCCTCTCCTTCCTGAAATAAAGAGCAAAGGAGCATATGAACTTGGTTGATGTATCTTATAAAATAAAAACAGTGAGATAACATCAATGACAACTCTATCCTACTTGCATGAACCGCCCAAAACAATTCCAACCTAGAATGCTTCGCTCCAAAATACATAACTTCAGCCACTGAGATATGTTGACCTTCTACTTCAATAACGAATGAAAATACGCAAGATAGTTTTAAAAATTGTTACCAGCTGATAAAGCAGCAACTTCGTCATCCCTTTTGTAATTCAACCGATTGTCCTGGTGCGGACGCTCATTCCTTTTGTTCTGACGTGTATTTGGAGTACCTTTAATGGAGTGGAGCATATTAGATTTTGGAGTTTGTAACATAGCACCTCCTAGTGAAAGTCTTCTACTGCTTGGTACGCCGCCACATGAATATCTAGCGCCCTTTTTAAGATTCTGAGATTTCATAGGGCTTGGTTTTGATCCAAATATTGCTTCCTGTTCAGTAATTAACTGCCCTTGCAGCTTCTTCTGGTCCTGAAATGGAGGAACAAACGTGTACATGGATCATGATTGAGAAAATGCACACATAAAAACAATCCATATCTAGATCATGACTGAGACTGTAATTTCATACTCTCTGCCTCTTGCGTTCTTGCTCTTTTTCTTGCCGTAAGATGTTGTACTCTTCAAGCATGTAAATAAGCCGAATCTGAATTACACAAATTAGAGAAGATTGATATAAATTATAAGAACAATAACTAGACTTTAGAAGTTAACAAGGAAAAAATAGAGGATTATTCATAGGGAAGGTTTCTGCCCCTCCCCCTAATCACCAAGAACACCATTCGGATCATCACTCTTCTCCTTGTATACTTAAATTTTCAATGCATTAGAAAATAGGTAACGCAACCAAAGAGGGGGGCGAGGAGCATTAATACTTACACCGTCATAAGTGAACTCAATTCCTCTCTCGTTTTCCCACATGGTAGTTTTCATGGCCAACGACTCCACCATTCCTGACCCATGGGGTGCAGAAAAACAAAACAGGACTGTCAACATGAGTATATAATAAAGTTTTTTTGGGTTAAATTCAAGTGTACAATTGCTTTTTTTCCCAGTTTTATGCTTGGTAATTAATTTTTACGATTTTGCGATCAAGCCAGATTTTATATGTAGATAGTCAGATTTTGAGAAAATAATAAGATCGAACATAAGAAGAATGTCATTCTAAATTTAGTTTTACCAGGAAGTTTGCTAACCAATGCGCGAGCTTTCTCAGCACGCTTAAGGATAATATGAGCACCTCTTCCAGCATTGTATCGGTTTTCATCCTGTTAAGCATGATCAGTAATATGTATCCAAGGAGATCTATGCCAAAATGTTACATTACCCAAGAGACAATTCACATACATTGTTATATTCATCAAGCCAGCACTCCTCCTCGCATGCCGCCATCCACTTCTCGACCTTTTCAAGTATTTCTTTTCTGCAAAGTGCTTCCTCTTTCACTATACCAATTTGAATCTCGATTTGTTCAAGGATGTAACCAGGTTCCACAACTCCTTTGAAAAAAGTTAGAGACATATCAGACATGGGGTTATTTCCCAATTACAACGATATTGATTAATGTGCAACAAATAAATTACTATAACTTTTCCCCTGTGCATAAATCTACAACTATCCATACCTGTTTCAACAGCATCTATAGCAGATTCCATTGCACTATCAGACTCTGGAATCATGTGTGTCTTCCTGCAGATCTCCTCTAGCTCAGACCTCTTCTTGAAAACGAGTTCTTTCATTTTGCTTGCTTTTAATTCTTCCAATCTGAACACTTCTGCCTCTACCTGCATCATTGTTTAATATACTTAATTGCAGATTAATTTTTTTGATGAAAATGTAGTTGGCGGTGATAGATAAAAGCTAATGAGTAGCAGAATTTCAAACATGCAGAACTATAGCAGTTGGAAGTGAACAATCAACAACTCACATAACTAATGTATTCCACAGAAAGAATGTTGGGTTCTACTATTTCTTGTTCTGAAGCAGCTATATTGCAGGTAACATTCTGAAACATCTGCTGCTCCTGAACTGGAGTATCCATCAGATTCCAAAGTTCCAGCATGGACTTTGCAAGATCTCGTAGCTGCACAGCTTAACATCTTACCATAAGCAGCAGAGTACATAATACTAATTTTGCAGAAGTGGCAGCAAATATAATCACCAATTTACCTGCTGCATTCTCTGAATCTTAACCTCTAGCAATCTTTGCATAGCAAATGCTAAACTCTTAATAGTATCATCACTAATGTTTTTTCTTCCTCTTGAATCACCTAAACTGGGATGGACTTCATTAATTGTTTGCTCATAATCCATGCCAAGGACTTGGCAGAGCCAACTCAATGAACTTAGGTAATCTACAACCTGCTTCAGGCGGTCACTCTGCAGTTACATAAATTTAAAAATGTCAGGAAAATTTGAAAACAAAAACTTTGTTGACTACAACTTCTGCATCATGTGTAAGACAGAATCCAAAAGGAAGTACCTTCTCTTTTTGAAGGACCTGGAGTTCTGTGTGCAATTCTTCAAGCTTCCTTAAAGACAAATCCGCATCATCGATAAAATTGCTAATATTAGTTGCTTTATCAGACTCATAAATTTCACTTCTTATCTTTTGTATCTGCTCTACAACTTCAAAAAATTGGTTTCTTCTCTCCACTTTCCTCCTCTGCATCTCCTCTAGTTCTGGATAAATGGTCTTGAGCTCTGCCTTCAAGCTTCCAGGAGCTTGATCAGACTGAATAAAGCATAACATGATTTGATGACAATTCATTCAGAAATGTAAATTCTGGTTCACCTATGAACTTGTTTCAATTTTTACAAATCGTGAATCATCACTGTCAATCTAGGACAACTTAGATACTAGCATCAACCTCTGTGTCTAATCTCGTAAGAAATTTTTAGAATATATTAAAATGTAATTGACTTGTAGCAAGAGCAAAAAATTAATAACACTGTCATCATCTCCCATCATTTGCATTTTCTATATAAACTCATGATAGAATTTTATTTTTTTTTGTTATTTAGAAAATGTTGTACCATTAGGGCCAGTAGATCATGAAACCCGAGTTCCAAAGTAAGTCAGTATTCTACTCATAATACCTTGCACAACAATAACCCATACCTGCCTAATATGTACTGGTCTTTCTCCCATCGCAGAGCATATAGCTGCAAGCTGTGTTTCAGCATCAGCAATTTCCTGTCTTAGCTGAGCTCTACACCTGTTAGCTGTATCCACCTTTCTTCTATATACCTCTAGGCACTCACGTTCAAGCTCAAGTAGCATTTCATCTCTTTCACTATCAGACTCCCCAACTTCATCCCATATTATCTATTTTTTATCAGTGTCCAAAATATATCAAGAACATACATCAAGACATAGGTAACAAATGTGTAGATAAACAAAAAAAAAAAAAAAAAAAAAAGTGAAGTAGATAAAGAAGAAAAATGGATTGATCAACTCGCAAAGGAGGGATGGTAAAAACCTGGAGTTCATACAGCAGAGATCCACATGTCGTCTCTGCTTGCAGCATCGGATCAAGATGAACTACAGACATGTTGAGAACAGTCCTGTCAATGAAGCCAATTATGTAACAATCAGATTCTGGACAATGTGCTAAAGACGTATGAAAATTTATACAAGAAGGTATTTGAAAAATATAAATAAACTAGAGGTTAGATTTTTGAACCTTCATTTAAACTCGCAAACAGCAGAAGGCCAAATCTGCAAATATTATTTATTAAATTTTCCTGACACAGTTTCTTATATGTGTTCTCTTCCTAAAACTCATGATCAACGGAGATAAGCAATAAACAGCTATCTAGCCAACAATTTTGTTATGCTGTTGACACAAACTACAAGTTTACTTTGTGCATAGTTTTCCATTATAATCATATCTCATTCCGTTCCTTCCAACCAGATGGCGGATAAAGATTCTACACCAAATTACGGCTGTAGGCCTATAACTTATTCCATATGATGTTTATCATCAAATATGCACCACGGTTATATTAACAAAACACTACTAAGGCTATAGGCCTATAACTTATTCCATATGATGTTTCTCATCAAATCTGCACCACGATTATATTAACAAACACTACTACGGCTATATTAAACGCTACTACAGCTACAGGCCTATAACTTATTCCATATGATGTCTCTCATCAAATCTGCACCACGGTTATATTAACAAAACGCTACTACGGCTATAGGCCTATAACTTATTCCATATGATGTTTCTCATCAAATCTGCACCACGGTAATATTAACAAAACGCTACTACGGCTATAGGCCTATAACTTATTCCATATGATGTTTCTCATCAAAATCTGCACCACGGTAATATTAACAAAACGCTACTTCGGCTATAGGCCTATAACTTATTCCATACGATGTTTATCATCAAAATCTGCACCACGGTAATATTAAGAAAACGCTACTACGGCTATAGGCCTATAACTTATTCCATATGATGTTTCTCATCAAATCTGCACCTCAGTTATATTAACAAACTCTACTTAACAGGCACAGGGCATACTAAATTGTTAATTTACCTCATATAAATAAATGACTAAAAATATAACGCAATAACCAATGATTCAGTGTGTTAATAGTTGCATTTTCTATATAAGAAGTAATTTAGCTCACTGCAAAACCAAATTAAAGATCCAATACTAATATCGAAATCGAGAACAACTGAGCAACAAACTTCTTCAAATCTTTATGGAAAAGAAATCGAAACAAAATGGAGAAAATACCTGTTATGATTTGAATCAACTTGCGGCAATAAAATTTAAGAAAAAGAGAGAAGTAGAATTGGAGCTTAAGCTTTGGTTTGGAACAGAACACAACTGAAGTGGTTCGAAATTAAGAAAGTGTAGTTGTTTTTAGGGAAGTGACTGTCTATAGTCTATACTATGTATGTCTGTGAGACGAAGAAAGTAGTTGAGGTTTGAGCGCTCCCAATATTTGAATTTCCAATTAATTGAGGAGAGTGAATGTGCAACTTTGGTCTTTTTATCATTGCAAACAAACACAAATATATATATATATGTGTGAACAGCCGCCTGTAAAATTTAATAAATGTTAAAAATCATTATTTCTCTCCCATTTGTATGTGTATGGATGTAAGTAAACAAAATTTATTACGATAAAATATATGTTAAACATATATCTTAAAAAATTGTAGTTGAAATCGTACTCATATGATGAAACTGAAATGTGTATCATAAATTTAAGTAACATCTTAAATTATTTATAGATCAAAGTTTTCCATCAAATTTAGAGGTTTTGATCTAAATACAAAGTAACTCCAAAGAAAATATGCCCTGAAAACAAAAAACATGAGCCGAAACAGAATATTGAATTTAACTAACATCTAAACACATTTTTAAATCAAGTATTAGTATTACCAACAAATTTAGAGTTTTGATCTCGAATTCAATAACTTAGAAAGAAAGTTTGCCCTAAAACACATGTTCAAAACAGAGAATCAGATCCATTCTCTGCAAAATGATTCAAACAAGTATCATAACCTAAACATTAGATGAAAATAAACTCAGTTGACTTGCATGCTTGTTCTATGATTTTTATCAAATCTACAATAATCACAATTCACAAACATAAATATATTATACCACATTATTAAATCAGAATTTGCATGTATAATCTCCTTGGCATCTTTCAAATGAGGAAAAAAAAAAAGTTGAAATTTGATGAATGTTACAGAGGAGCTACCAAAAAATAGATCTCGAGGGGATGGACCCTCGTTTAATACAAGTTACAACATCACTGTAAGCCAAAGTACTCTCTATTCAAGTGTATAGTATAAGAATATATATTGTCATGTTGTAAACATTTCATGAAGGACCTGCACCACCCTCATACTCTCTTCTAATTATTTCTAATACCAGCTCGTTCCACGTGTCAACTGGTCCAGGCATGCACCAATGTAGGCAATCCTGTGGTGGGGGGCTTCCATCTTTCCCTCGTTTGGTAATTTTGTTTGGGTCAGGACTTCGGTATGGTCCTGGATGTCCATCATGTCGATAGCTAAAGGCTTCTGTGATGTCCATTAATCTAAGTTTTGATTTGTTTGTCTTCTTCTTCATGGCACGGTTGAATCCGTTGACTTGCTTCTCATGCATAATGTTGGTAAAGCCATTCTCAACTAGTTCATTGGCCAGGGCAGGTTTAACCTTTCCAGTGCATGAACCTCCAGTATTCCAGGCTCCACCCTCATAATGATCAGGTGAGAAAGACCTAACTATGGTCAAACCAGTGTAGTTTGGATGGGTGCCAAGGGAAGTGAGAATTGTTTCTACAGATATTCCAAAAGCTTCAACGTTGTTAATTTTATTCGGCCGAGATTGGTCTGGCCACCATAGCTGTCCTCCCAATATCTCATTGTTCAAGATATAGGCAGATCTTTTAGCAAACCAGTGGCCAGATGAAAGGACAATCACATCAAACTGTGGGACAAACTCCATAAAAAACTCGTCGGGAGCATCAAGGTGAAGCTTATCCAACCCATCAGGAGCAAAATCAAAGGGCTCAGATGTTCTGTGGACAAGCCACGAGGACCACATCCGAACAATCATAGTATTAGTTGACTTAAAGTGATATCTTTGCATTTTCTTGTTCCCGCGGTTTTTAGGAACTTCAACCTGGCAAATTTACAAGATCAACCGAATGCAGTAAGCCACAGGACAGCATAATTATGCGCCAAAACCAAGGGGACTATTTGGCTAACAATGGAGTTTTAACAAGTGAGCAAATAAAAAACACAGCCAGAGCCAGGCTCAAGAGCATACAATACTTTACCCAGTCAAGCATCTCAATAGATAAGAATTAGCACATTAACATTTATACACTACTCTATTTATTAACAGTACCCTGTGCATGACAATTGACAAGCAAGCAATAGTATGTATCATAATTAGCTTAATAGTATAACAGACACCATTCTTGTCAAAGCCAAGATTAGTAAAATAAATATCGTGCATAATATTCAGCACCCTACACATTTTTTTATGACAAATAATTTAAACAAGTACTTATTAACCTCCATTAATATGTCTATACTTTATAGTAGTGTACATTGATAGAGTATTTATACTTGAGTATTTATACTTGAGGTGTAGGCATGTAGCCGTGTGGCAAATGGAGACAAGAAAGTTAAATTGTATAATATCATCATATCAAACACAACTGACATATACACCAATGAACAATAAACATGAAAAGAGCTAAATGCTTAAAGGTTAGGAAAATGAGAATAAACAGGAAGAGCATGGACATATGCATTTATCTGCTTTTGGATAAGAATTTAAAATGATATGAAAGTAAAGACATGAAAAAGAAGATGAAGAACCATCGAAAAGTCCTATACGGGAAACTAATGAATTTAGCTGATAGGTATTTGCTTATGAGTAGTATACTATGGATATGAAGTCATTTAACATTCATAGATATAGAGGCTTCTAATTTTCCAATTTAGAATCACTATCCAAGGAACTTTTGGCAGCCTTGCTAGCTAACTGGGCTCAAAACTGATTAGAAACAGACTACCTACCATACTAGTACATCTATAGGGTGGAATACTTGCCTGCCAAAGGATGCACAACATTGACTCCATTTGGTTCCGAGCAACTGAATCGCCGATAAAGGCTAACGTCTTTCCTCTCATCAATTCCAAGAACTTCTTTGGATCAAACCTGGGTAGGTCGCAGTGTTCAGGTTTCCATCGCCAATTTTCATATTCCTTGTCTGGTCTACCATTTCCCTGGCAATTTTGCATCTGCGTCAGGACAGGACATGAGTTGTTGGAGTATAAAGGACCACTTTGGTCGTATACCCATTGCCCGTGGTACAGGTCGCAATCTGACAGATAGCCAATACTGAGTTTAGTTCAGAACTTGAGTTGATAAATAATTCTTATATCATTTTTTGAGTTTTCATTACATCATTTTATGAGAAATAAAATAATTTCACAGCCTTAGGAAGCTGTTGATAACGAATGGAGTATATATATCAAATCCATGAAAATGAAATTTATATGACCATTCACTTCTTCAGGAAGCATACCTATTTTATCAATCAATAGTAGATTACCAAAATAACAGGAAAATCATCAATTTGATGTTACCCGTCAGTTTGCAGATTGTGCCTCTTTCATACAATATTTTGCATAAACTAAGGCTTACAGTTGTTATATATTTACAAAAGAAATATTGCAGATTCTGGTATAATTTCAAGATATGATTGAATTTCTCACGTAACGAGTCTGGGTGAATACAAGGTTTACTTTCCCACTTTGTTAAAGTGATTAAACACATATATTCAGATTCATATTAGTAGAATGAGGAAGTCCATCCTGCACCATCCAATAAACGCAGCTTGCCTTTTTCTTAAGAATTTCACGAAAATAGTTTATATGTCAATCCAAAGCAGGCCCATTATTGTTATTTGTGCTACCAATGATTTAAAAGCTATAAGCTTAAGACACTATTATTATATAATGATTAATCTCTTTCACTTAAATAATGAACAAAAACTGAGTGGACTAATGTTACTTAAATTCTGTAGATACTAAAGACTTAGCAAAACTGTCTCCTACGCTCCTTTTATTTTCACCTGTTCTCATTATAAATTTTAAAATAACTGCATTATAAAATCAATGTATATTAGCTCCTATAAAAGTAATAAGGCAAGAAAAGCACACTGTGGTAAAGACTTGCAATTATCTAACAAAGGAAATATGATTAAGAGTAGTACCTGAGGAACTAGAATCAACTTTGTTGCTTATATTACCCTGTACAGAAGACACAGAAGGTAACACCTCAAGTGTTGGATCTTTTCCAGTTTCAACACTATTTATGACATTTGTTGACGAAGAAAAATTGTCGACTTTTCCCTCATGTAGCGAACCAGGCTCTGTCGCTGATTGATCAACAATCTCCTCGGTATTAGATACAGCTGGATTATCAGACGCAGTTACAGTCACCTCTGGCTGTAAAACCGATTTTTCATTTGTACCTTGAGAAGTAGAATGTGGGTTCTCAACAACATTAACATCAGGCTTACTACCAGTTTCAGATTCGCTGCCTCCATTATCAAGAGGAACTAAATTTCCCAGTCCCTCCGTAGAATTCAATTTTATCAAATCTTTAACAATATTGCCATCATGAGGCAAAGACACTGAACCAAAATTCTGGGAACGATTGACCCCGTAAAAATACGACCCAATTGGCTGTGAAACCATAAACAAGGAAGCTAAAACTAAAAACACAGCCAGTCCCACCAATGAGGCTATAATAGATACAAGACTCTTCGGATAGGCACTCATCGACGAATGCCCTTCACTGGAACCCTGTTTCATAGCTAAACAAACTAATCGAATTCAAGAAACTCCAACAACACATATAGCTTCTAAACCTTAAAACCCCACTACCTAAACTGTCCCTCAAATCAAAAATTAAGCAACTTTAAACATAAATGAGCAAGAATTTCAAAAGGGCACTTGTAAAATCACCAGAAACATAGAAAGATCTGCAAGAAACATAAATTTAAAGACAAAGTAAATACTGGGTACTTGAGATACACATAAAAGTAACACTTCTATAATGGCATTCATAAAGATATACATACAAGACATATAAATATAGATTCAAGAATTAACAATAAACAGAAAAAAGACAAATCTTGAAGAAAGTCGTTGGTACCTGTATGTTGTCAGATTTAATCCAGATCAACAGTAAATTGTGACGAGTGATTGGTAAAATATATTGTAAATTGCTTCTCAAAATTAAAGGGGCGTTTCACGATTTAGTTATTGTTGTGTGCTGTAAAATAAAAGATCATCAAGCAATGAATCAAACGAGTGTTTTACAGCAAAAAAACAAAGATCAAGTATGCTAGGATAGAAAGGGTTCATGATCGGCGTACATGTATGTGTACTTGCCTTATTTATAATTTATAATTTAGAAGAAAGAATTATGTATAATATTTATATTACATCATTATTTAATAATTACTTTAAGGAAAGAGACGTAAATTTCATTTTTATTAATGATAATGTGCACTATTGTAAAAAGCTGGAATCCGACTTAAATAGTGTTGACACCGTTGAGGAATTAATCGGGGAATCCTAGGAATGATTAATCGGGTCATTAATTAGAACTAATTTAATATTATTTATATATATAAATATTAATATATGTAATTTATTTTAGAAATTATCAAAAATACTATGTTTTCTAAGTTTTTTTGCGATTTTACTATTTTCTGAAAATATTTGCAAAAATACGGTACAACCAAAATCAACCAGATATGCAACTAGTTGCACTGAGTTTTTTTGTTGCATTCGAAGTTGATTTTGGTTGCATTCGAGATTGATTTTGTTCTCAAAAAAGCCCTTTATTTTCAGTATAAATATACAGTTATTATATTTATTTATACAATAAATTTAAAGTATATAACATCAATTAAATAAACATAATTTGTACGATCTAACTTATAAATTGAGGTTAATTTTAGATTGAAAAAATTAAGAAAGTTCATTATTTAACAATTTAAAATATTAATTATATATATATAAGAATAACAATTTTCTTAATTTTTTTCAAATTTGTACTTTTTTAATATTTTTTATATTCTTTACATTTTTTTAAATTTTGCCAATGAGGCTGATTTTTGACCGATTAACCTGATTTTTTCAAACATGAAACCAAACCGGCCTTCATTAATCCAATATTTTTTTACTTTTTGACCAATTTTTGTAAAAAAAGATTTTGAACTCGATTACCGATTTTAGATATTTATTTTATTCATATTTTATAAATTTATTAATATTACATTATATATGTTATATTGTTCTTAGAAATTTTGTATTCTATTACAAATTATATGATCTCATGGTTGTATAAGATTATCACATTTATAAAATTAAGTATTATATTAAGAGTAAATACATTATAATTATTTTTGCATACATGATTTGATACAATAATATTAAGCTAATATATATCTCAAACTTGTGTTTTAATCTTTTTAGTAATTCTTTCTATTTATCTTATTTGTTAATGTTATAGCTAGTATAATATTTTAACAAAATTTATTTTAAATATAAAGATTTTAAATTGTAAATAGTTATACAAATTTAATTTTTAATAAATAATTTTTTATTATTTCCTCAAATCACCCAAACCGCACCGCACTATACCTCATTTTCATAATACGGTTTGCACAGTTTAAAATTTATGTAGTGCGGTTGTAATTTGAGATTTTGGTCAAACCACACATACGGTTTGATTTGCGGTTTTAGTTCAAACTGCCACGAACACCCCTATGTTCATTGAAAAATTCTGGAAAAAGATTTTATATGTGTTAAAAATCGACAATATATTGAAACATTTTTATCTTCATTTTTGAATGATGATATTTTTGATATTATCAAGATTCTATACTTAATATTTTTTTATTATTCTTGCAGGAAAGACGTGATTGTTTTTAGTGACATGATGTACAATTCGAAGACAAGCATGAAGATATCATAAATCATTTAAATTATCGAAGGATATATTTGAAGAATAAAATAAGCTTGCTTGAGGAGAAAATATAATTACTTGAAAGAATACTTGAAAAAAAGAAAGAAAAAAGAAGAAGAAAGCCGTTAAGTTCATGTCATTTAATGTCGATGTTTTTGTCTTTCTAGCTATTACATTAATTAGGTTGCAAAATACTGCAAATCTTTGATTGGTTGTATCTTATGTAGTTGAATTATGTAAGTTTGAATATGATATATAAGAGACCTTTTTTCAAACATGCGTTTTCTTCTCATTATGAATAAATGTACAATGATTAAGAATAAAAAATAAGATAAAAAAGAAAAGTACATAACAAAAAATGACTGTTATTCCCACATGGGATTACAACTCAAAAGTACAAGTTCATCTTATAACAATTTTAGATAATTAAACAATTAAGTTCAATTTTATCTTTAAAAAAGCAAGCTTGATTTTGTTCATCATGAAGAGAAAAGAAGTATCAAGAGTGTTTTTAAGGTAAACTTGGTCTTCATCTAAAGTTTGTTACTCCTCTTTGGTAAAACCTCTCGGTCACCTTCACTTTTTACAATTTTTCAATTCATCTTCAACCTCCTCTTCTGCATCATTTTCAATAATCGTATCTGGTGATGCTTTGTGGTGATTAGGGATGGCAACGGGTCGGATCAGGTCGGGTTTCTTGAGATCCAGACCCGATCCATTATATTTCGGTTCGGATCAAGTCCGGGTATCAAAAACGAAGATCCAAATCCAATCCGTCGGGTTTTTCGGGTATCGGGTCGGGTTCGGGTTTAATTCTGATACTTAAAAAAATAAAAATAAAATAAAAATTGAAAATTATGTACCTATAAAAAACATGATGATTGATTTTTTTTAAAATTTAGGAATATAAAAAAAGGACTTCACATGTTTTATTTAGTACAATAAACACTTAAAACGTATTAGTTTATTTGTTTACAATCATTCAACTTATCATTTATTATATTTTGATTATTCAATGCACAAGAATTAAAAAAATGCAATATTGATGAAATGAATGTAAATTCTGTATAACGGATATAAAATTAAGTAAAATGTTAATAT
>PHNY01299026.1:2191-13549 GCA_003724115.2 Anethum foeniculum
CAATTTATTTCACCTAATTGCCAACACTTGTTGAGAAAAACAAGAAATATGAAAAGAATTTAAAAAATGTGCGTAAATTAACTACTTATTTCATTTAATTATTAATACTTGTTGTGGATAATGAAACTTGGAGAAAGGTGAGAAGAGTATTTTTTTTTTTTTTTTTTGAAGGAAATGACAAATTAGTGAGAATGTGAAACAACAGAGAATGATATGTTATCACTAATATAACAATAAAATAGATTAACATTTTCCTAGTCAAAGATCGAAAACTAACATATTCCTGGCTTGTGGTTGATAAATAAGTTGATATAGTTAAGCAAGCTACTGGTTTTTGTTTGAATAACTTAGTATGTGAATATGTGATAGGCTGTTTTATGATCTATATTGATCATATTTTCAATAATCACTTTATTTGTCAAAAATGATCTACAAGAAAGACAATTTTTTTTTTTTTGAAAAGCAAAAGTAGAATTAATAAAAGAACCATTACACCTGACCATTACTTAGAATGCATCAGCAACCAAAAAGACAATACAAAAATTTACCCATCACCCTATCCCAAAACTCAACACCACTACCAATTTAACCAATTAATCTTAAGAACAAAACATCTTAAACAGCATAGATAAGATTAACAATGTAATCACAAACAATCCTTGTGGTAAGCAAAACTGATCCCTGGACAAAGCCACCACATAGCTTATCCTTCAAAATCTGAGCTTCACACCACCTCCGCCTCAGCCACCTCTTCTCCTCTTCCTCCTCGTAATTACCATAGAACTTTTCATTAAAATTTGAACAAAAATCTGCACAAAATCAACTAGTCCAGCATGACACAATCTTATTGAAAGCCCTGCCATATTGTGCCAGTCCATCTGCAATAGTGTTGAAAGCTCTGTCCAATACCTGAAGTCTAATCCTTGAATGACTCAAATGATTACTAACTTCCTCCACTAGTTTACTACCCAAGCCCATTTCGGCGTTAAAAGCATGCACAACGTCGGCGTTAAAAGCATGCACAACGTCAACTGCTTCCTTACAATCCACAAAAATGACACAGTTTCTATCCCTCCATCTGCTATTATTTATACCATTGATCATCACCATCACTGCTTCCAGTTCAGCCTCCACTATACTTTTTGCCACGGACGGCCCAGCAAAATAATGCAAGTTTTTATTTTCTTTGCTTCGCAGTACACCACCTATACCCACCTGAACTACATTTCCTTGTACTTCAACCAGAGACGCATCCGTGAAAGCATGTAAATCAGAACTTGAATCTGCTAAAACCTCCAGCCCTTTACTATATGCACATCTTGTTAACCCTATAGGATTAACTTGCCACAAATTAAAAGACAAGTCACGTGTCCAATTATTTACCTCACACCATCTGAACGACCTTAGCTTCACAAGATGTACTATGGTGTTAACAGTTAGCCTTTTCCTTTCAAAAATTCCTTGGTTTCTTGCTAACCATATAGTCCAGGCAGTTGAGCAAACTACCACTTCCCAGCACATTTTTGTTAGTGCATTTTTGAAACAGCTACCTAGGTTCCAAAAAGCTTCTTCTGATATTATATCCAGATCATAATTTATCTCCCACCAGTCAAAAATCTCACGCCAAACTGCTCTAGATTGAATGCAAAACCATAACATGTGATCTTGATCTTCAACTGCAGCTCCACATCTCTCACACACATCTTCCAACCTTATATTATACATTCTTCTTGACAAAAAACTTTTTGTAGGTAAGATGCCATGTACTAGTTTCCACATAAAAAATCGTATTTTGGGAGGCACCCTCATTTTCCAGATTTGATGCCACTTTGGTATATTTAATCTTGAATCTCCATATAAATTACACCTACCATCCTTTGCTGAGTATGGCTTACCAGATATGTTCCAAATCAAGATATCCATACCTTGACTCAGATGGATACTTTGAATTATGCCATTTAATTCCATCACCTGATCAATCTCCCAAGAACGAAGCTCCCTATTCCATAACATATCTCTTGTTGTGGAAGAACCATTCCGTATAGAATACACACTCTTAACATTATGAAATTTAAGTGCACTTATTGCGTAAAGTCTAGCATATTTCCTTGACAGACTACCATCACTCACCCAACAGTCCTCCCAAAACAGTACTGCTTCCCCACTCCTTATCTTCCAACTGAAATTTTCAGAAGAGAGATGCTTCTTGAAACCCTGATCTGAGTTAATTTTCAGTATATTCTTTATGCATTCTGAACTTTTGATGCCACTAAAAGAGCCTTCCAAATCTTTATTTACATTACATCCATATAACGATCTAATATACACATTCCATTGCTTATTTCTTTCTGCTGACCACTTTGACCACCATTTTGCAAGCAATGAATAATTCCTATGCTCTATGGAACCCAACCCCAATCCTCCTACAGCCTTGGGAGCAACTACCTTATCCCAGCTTAATAGATGAATTTTCCTCACTTCCCCCTTATCTAAACCAGATTCCCCCCACAAAAACTTTCTTCTCATTGCTTCTAATTGATTACTGACTCCTCTAGGAATAAGAAAAATATAAAACCAATACGTGAAGATGCTGTCCAAAGAGGCTTTTAAAAGCACCAACCTTCCTGACATGTTCAAACTAGAGCATTTCCAACTAGCTAATTTCTTGTTAAATTTATTCACCAATGGATCCCAGAATAATTTAGTGCGAGAAGAAATACCTAATGGAACTCCCAGAAACTGCATTGGCCATTCGCCTTTAGAACACCCCAATAAATTTGCTGCTTCATCTATTATTTCTACTCCCTTGCCAGTGGCAAAAATCTTGCTTTTGGCAAAATTTATCTTCAAACCAGACATAATCTGAAAGCATCTCAAAATACTCTTCACTTCTGAAACTGAGTCCACAGAATCCCTTATGAATATTAACATGTCATCAGCAAACTGAACGTTCGTTAGATCCTTTTCCACGCCTGGCACTCTAACCCCCTGGTAACAACCTATCTCTGCACTTACGGACAACATTTTTGACAACACTTCTACCACTAGATTAAATAATAGTGGCGAGAGCGGATCTCCTTGATGTAATCCTCGTTTAGGGGAAAACTCTCGAGAAGGGGACCCATTAACAAGTACAGAGATTCTAGTTTGCTGCAGATAGTCATGAATCCACCTCTTCCATTTATAACCAAAGCCTAATTTCCCCAGCACTTCCATTAGAAACGACCATGATACAGTATCAAAAGCCTTTTCAAAATCAATTTTGAAAATTAGCCCTGAAACCATACCCTTCTTCATTCCATGTATAATTTCATTCACCAGTAAAATACTCTCACCTGGTTGCCTGCCCTTTATAAATCCATATTGGGTTTCAGAAACCAGCTTAGTCATTTTAGGAATGAGTCGAGCTGACAAAATCTTTGAAAATATCTTTGCTGTAGTGTTGATTAAACTTATCGGCCTAAAATCTGTCACCAAAGATGGGGAGTTTGATTTAGGAATCAACGATATAAATGATGAGTTGAATCCCTTTTGCAGTTCTCCCGTTCTACAGAATAAGCGGTAACACGCTAAAAAATCTTTTCTCAAGTAATTCCACAAAGCTTTGATGCATCCAGGGCTGAACCCATCAGGTCCAGGGGCCTTATCAAGTGCAGTACTTTCCATAGCACTATCAATTTCCTCTATCGATATATCCTCTTCCAAACTTTGTGCCTCATCTTCGGAAAGAGCCAGTAACGGCAGAGAGCCCAACTTAAACTTACACCTATCAGATTCACTTCCAAATAGCTTGCTGAAATGTGATACAAATACCTCCTTTAACTCACTCGGTGTTGAAATAAACTTCCCATTCCACCATATCTTCTTGATATTATTCCTACACCTTCTTTTTTGTATCACTTTATGAAAAAATTTTGAGTTCTTGTCCCCTTGTAACTGCCAAGCAATCCTCGCCCTCTGCTTCAGCATAGAAGCTTTCTGATCATACAAATCCTCTAATTTCATACGAAGAGAAGCAATATCTTTATCTCTTCCAATGACAATTTCCATATCTGATAATTCCTGCTCCACTTTCCTGATTTGTACTTCAATATTGTTATCAGGAATCTTTGACCAATTTTTTATAACTCCTTTCAATCTTCGCAACTTGCTCTGAACATTCTCTGCATCATTACTACCTCCATTTTGCAGAGAATCCTTCTGTAGTAGAAGTAATGCATCATTTTGAAGCCAGGTATTGTACACCCTAAATGGAACAGGGCCCCAATTTAGAACACAATGATTTAGTAACAGCGGCTTATGATCCGACTTCCTTTTTGCTAGAGCTGACACTTTCCATTCCTTCAGTGAATACCAAGAGGCATTCACCAAAACTCTATCCAACTTACTTTTCCTGCCGTTTGATCCAAACCAGGTAAACTTCACATTTGAGATATCAATCTCCAGTAAATTTGCTTCAGAGATAAAATCATTAAAAAAGCTCATATCCAACCTTTGATAAATACAGGCCTCTCTTTCACTCTCTACATCATGATTACAGACTCTATCACAAGTTGGATTGTTGTCCCCCTCACAAACTTCATTCATAATACTCCTTTCCACATTAATTATTTCATCTTTCTCAACACTAGCTTCATTTTCTTTTGCCGAATACTGCCTTCCCTTGTCATTACCATTTTCTTGCCCTTTACTAGTCAATGAATTGACTGAAACTTCATGCCCTTTTCCAGGATTAATAACCTACTGTTGTGCTGATTTGTTTTCCTCCCATTTTTCTTTACTGAATGTTTATTGCCAGTTTCACTTCCGTATGAATTTGTAACTTGATGCTTGAGGCTATCCATTTCAATTAGTCTTATCTCATAATATTTCCCTCTTATCAACACCTTAAGTACTTGATCAATTTTGAACTTTCTCCATGTAGCAACGTTAAAAACCGGATTAAAGACTAACATTTCCTCTTTCAGCCTTGCAAATGGCTTGAAATTGTCTTCCACCCATGTCATCATCGGAAGCCCTATACATTCAAACCACCAGTTCCTCGACAAATGCCATTGATTATTTCCTTATCCACCAGACAATGGGGATATTATTCTTTAAAAAAACTAAATAATTTAAAATTTTATGAAATATATTTGTATTAAGTTGTTCAAAGTCTTGAAAAATTAAGGCAATATAAAAAACTGGATAATTGAATATTTTTTTTTATACGAAAAATAAAATAAGAAAGAAAGACATAATATAAATAATATGAATCAATATTTTGTTTTACCTATAAATAAATATATATATATAAAAAGATGAGACAAGATAATGTGATTTATAAAAAAGATTTTTAAGTTAATCACTAAGTGTCAATTTAGTTCAAATGATTGCTTGTTTAATGGATGGTCACTAGTTCGATTCTTATTACTACATAAATAAATGTAACTATATTAGTAAATATTTAAGTAATGACATTTTTGTAATTTTCTAAAAACAAGGGTATAATTACAAATTTAAAGCCATTAAATTGGCTTTTTTTTGCCCCATATATTGAAGTGCTACTGAATTTGAATGAATATAGTCACATATAGAAGACTATTTAGTCAAACATGATTTTTTGATAAGTCTAGATTGAACAAATAGATTGTATTAAATAAGTATTGTATAATTCTATAATAATTTCAACATTAAATTTATTAACTGAAAATTTTAAAAATAACGAATAATAAGGTACGCTACATAAAATATTTTACTTGTATTTAAATATATTTTTATATTATAAAATATTTATTAGTACATGATTAATCCAAATAAATTATAATAATGAATGCAATGAAAAAGGAATGTAAAAATACATAACATTATTGAACTCTACTTAATAAAAAAAAAGGATGAATGAATATTGTTTATGCAAAATAAAATAAAAAATAAAGACATAATATAAATAATATGAATCAATATTTTGTTTTACTTTAAAATAAATATAAAAAAAAGATGTTGGGAGATTATTTAATTTATTAAATAAAAATTTTAAGTTAATATTAAGTGTTAATATAGCTCAAATGATTGTGACTAGGGGTGTTCATCAAACCGCACGGACCGCATAAACGGCCCATACCGTAAAATGAGGTTTTTAATTTTCGTGGTGCGGTTGCTGTTTGAATTTTTTAAAAACCGCGCGGTGCGGTGCGGGTTGCGGTTTGAGTTTTCAATTATGCGGTTCAAACCGCACCGCACCGCATATATAAAATATTATCTAAATATTATGTAATTATATAAGTTCATTAATATTATATGTTATATTTAATATAATTATTAAAAGTTATGTATTCTATTATCAAATTATAAAATTTGATGCTTGTATTAGGCTAACACTACTAAAATTATAACTATTATATTAAGAATAAATAAATAATTATTATTTCCAATACATATTTTTTTACAACAATATCAAGTTAGTATAACTTAGTTTTAACCTTTTTAGTGGTTATCTTATTTGTTAATGTTAGTATAATATTTATTAAAATATTAATTACTATATGAATGTTTTGAATGTTAAATATTTATAAAACTCAATGTTTAACAAATAATTATTTATTATTTTCACAAACCGCATAAACCGCACAAACCGCACAAACCGCACAAACCGCACCGCACCGCACGACACCGCATTTTCGTGGTGCGGTTTACGCGGTTTAGGACTTACGCGGTGCGGTTGCGGTTTTAAGAATTTAGCCAAACCGCACATGCGGTTTGGTTTACGGTTTTAGCTCAAACCGCACCGCGAACACCCCTAATTTTGACATAGAATGTTTAATGGATGATTAGTGGTTCGATTCTTGTTACCAACATAAATGTAATTATTTTAGTAGATATTAAGTAATGATATTTTTGTAATTTTGTAAAAGAATAAGGGTAGAATTATAAATTTAAAGTCATTAAATTTGCTATTTTTCCTCTTGGCATAAAATATATAGAAGTACTACTAAAATTGAATAAATATAGAAGCGGATTTAGTCTTTTTGCATAGAATATATAGAAGTACAACTAAAATTGAATGGATATAGAAATGGATTTAGTCAAATATAATACTTTGACAAGTCTATGGAACGAATAAATTGTATTAAAACAATTATTGTATAATTCAATAATAATTTCAACACTAAATTTATTAACTGAAAAATTTAAAAATAATGAATAATAAGGTACTCTATATAAAATATTTTATACTTGTATCTGAATATATTTTTATATTATAAATTATGTATCAGTATATAATTAACCCAAATAAATTATAATAATAAATGCAATGCAAAAAGAATATAAAAATATATAACATTATTGAACTATACTTAATAAAAAAAAATTCTAAGTGTAATAAAAATATAGATGGATGAATATTTTTTATACTAAAAATAAATTAAAAAAGAAAGACATAATATAAATAACCTAAATCCATATATATTTTATTTTACTTAAAAATAAATATGAAAAATAAATATGAGGCGAAATGATGTGTTTATGAAATAAGATTTTTAAGTTAATCTCAAGTATAAATGTGGCTTAAATGGTTGTGACATGGAGTGTTTAATCGGTTATCAGTGGGTTAATTCTTAATATTAACATTAATGTAACTATCTTAGTAAATATTTAATTAATGGTATTTTTGTAATTTTCAAGAAAATAAGGTATAATTGTAATTTACAAACGTTAAATTTGCCCTTTTTCTCCTTGATTGACATATAATATACAGAAGTAGATATTTGAATTATTTTTAAAGAGCGCTGCAAGGTAACCCAAATTAGTTAAAAAAAAGTCACAAATTGACGTGGCACGACAAATGACACGTTTTAATCTGAGGTCTCATATGTATGCACGCAAGTCCCATATTGTAACTTTTTTTTTTTTTTTGTCTCTAGCATTTTTCATTTTTAAATGATGATGTAGTTCATATGATTACAGATAAGAGGTTATGGTGATCCTTCATGTCTCCAACGTCCAACGAAGGGTGGTCTCTTATAACTTTTTTTCCCCTATATATATTTAAAATTAAAAGTCAAACAATACTAAAAATTTTCATGGGAATTTACCAAAAATACTTCTTTTCCTGAAAATATTTGTAATTTTACTACTTTTCGAAAATATTTGCAATTTTACTGTATATCTGAAAATAATTGTAAAAATACAGTTTTGCATAATAGGTTGCATTTGAATTTCAACTGTGCAACTTGATGCAACCCGATATGCAACCGTACGTTTAATTTTATATATGTTTTTCCGAAGTTGCATTGCAGGTTGCGTTTTTAGTTGCACGTATTTTCGCAAATAAAATTTAAAAAATTTTATTTTTGCAAATTTTTTAAAAAAATTATACTATTTTAAAAAAAAAAATATATATTTAAACTTAGGTATAAAAAATCCCTTTTCTCATTGGGAAACATTTGGCCTGTAGTCCTGTACACTGTACGTACCTATAGCTTAGTTCCCTCGGAAAAAAAGAAAAGAAAAAATGCTAGAGACACCAAAAAAGTTACAAAAAATTTTACAAAATCATGCTACAATTGGTAACTTTCCTAATAATGAGATGGAACCCGCGTGCATTCATATGCGTCCCCAAATTAAAACGTGCCATTTGTCGTGCCAAGTCATTTTGTAAGGTTTTTTTTGTAAGTAATTTGATTTACCTAGCAATGTGGCACGACAAACGGCACGTTTTAATTTGGGGAAAAAGCAAAAACGGGAAGAGAAAAAAGTGAGAAGAGAGGCTGATTTAATATTCAGGATCCTTCTTACGAGAGGTCAAAGATTCGACTCCCGTGTGAGTTTAATTAGCCAAAAAGAAAAATAAATAAATTCAGAGGGGCAAATTGGGAAAAAAAAACAAATGTGAAACAGTTCTATAAATGACGATGATTGAAACTGTGAATTAGCAGAGCCTCATTGGGTATTGATTGATCCATCATCTTACAGGTTAGATTTTATTTTTATTCCTAACTATCTGTCAAGTATGCAAATTAGCATTTTGCCTGTACTACTACGTACTTACACGTTTTATTTGATTTTGAGTGATTCAAGTATTGACATGATGCATTCAGAGAATTGACATTAAATCGATATTTGGAAATGACGTCATCAATGCATGGCCATGCACAGTCGGCCTCGGGCAATCTAGTAAGAAAGCCCAACACGAAAGAAGCGGCACAGCGGATGGCTCAGGTGATGTCTAATACATCAGGTGGTGGTGATGAAAGTGATGAAGAGGAAGATCTTGATCTGTATGATGCTTCTACCATCACTCTTGGTGCTGGTATTGGTAGTAAGAGCTTATATTGGTATGTATAAAATGAGGGAAATACTAATTTCAAGTTATTCTCTCTCAGTTTCTTGCTTCCAACTAAACAGAGGATTACCCGCTTTCTATGTGGGTACTCTTAGAAGTAAGTTTTGCGAACATGTCAATGGCGAGTCTGTACATTGTACCATGCACTTAATGACTAAGTCATGTTATGTACTTATTCATCAAGAGTCTAACAAAAATATAATACTTGTGTACATGAACAAGACTCTTAAACAATTATATTGTGTAGAAGAAATAAGTAACTTTGTTTAATTACTGAATAAATATATATATATTCCTAATTGTTTCCCCTTTTCGGTATTCTTTACTATATTCTCTTATCCATTTATGGTGATTTTGATAGGCTGATTACAAGTTATTACCTGGACTTGTAATCTGGTAAAGAATAGTGAAATTAAAATTAGGCATTGATGGTATAACATATATCTGTAACTTGTTTACTATATGATCCACTTGGAGTTGAATAAGATTGCATGCTTTTCACCATCTTGAAGCATCTGGATTTCACCATATTTTTTTGTTAGTTTTGGTCAATTCCATAAATTCAAACACTTAGGTAGACATGCATCCACTGAGGCTTGAATAATCGACTCTCAGGGGAGGGGTATCCACTTGGCTAAAGTCTTGCATATCTGTGCACCATACTTTACAATACACATATATAAATAAGTAATATATTATTAGGAATATTCAAGGCTTTACTCGATTGATTTTATGTTTCGACAAGACCATTTGAAGCTAAGTGGCCTAGTGCATGGTTGTGGCTGCAATATTGCTATCAAATTTTTGTTTTGTTTCTGTATAATTTTATGTCTCATGTTAACAAACATTGCTGGTATTTGGTAACAGTTAAAACTGTAATGTTGTTTCCATTAGGCAGTTCGTGCATCTGCAGCAGAACATGCTTCACCTATGCGATCAATAGCAGGCAGCCGGATATCTAGACCTGTCAATCATGGAGATCAACAATCTTCATCAGTCCGTCCATTAGTAGGAAGCCGTGCACCACAGCCTCACAATGTTGTCGGACAACAATCGTCATCCTTGGAAAACATTCAACCATCTAAAGCTGTAACTAAAGTTGACCAACAGCCTCCATCTTCTCGTTCATTAAGGGGCCAAGCACCTCAGTCTGTTAACTCTGTCGAACGACAACGTCCAGCAGGCAGCATAGAACCACAGTCTGTTGACTACTGTGAAGAAGAAGTTTCACCCCTGGCAAGCAGCCAAGCACCTCAAGCGTTTAAGAAGAAACCTATATATGTTCGTTCATTTTCACCTTCAAAATCATCCCGCCCTCATTCCATGGATCAATCTCAATTAAATCGTTCTGTATTCTCTTCTCGGTCAAGTCAAGCACCTACTTCTGGGGAACAAGATCAACCTCACTCTCCTCGTTTTGGAACAGGTATCCGAGGATTTCCTGCTTCTGCATCTTTGGAGCACCCCTCATCTGCTCATTCTACCCAATCTACCCGTCCCAATTTAGGAGTTAGGATGATTATACCGCCAAGTGTATCAGTATCACTTGGGCGAACCCATTCTGGGATATCTGGAGAGAATCAGTCTGACTCAAGAAAAGATAAAAGGTACACTTGCAATGAGGAAATTCACATATTACCATTTATAAGTAGCAGACTTCACATTTTTTTGCATATACTTCTAGAATCATATTGTTTTGAGCCCATTTAAATCACAAATTTCCCATGAACTGTGGTATTTGTTGTTGTATGATCTTTATAAGGATAAATGTTTTATCCGACGCTTACAAGGCGATTCAAAAATCTGGTTGCTTGATTAATTTAATTTGTTTTTTGATCTATCAGGAACTTATTCCAATGAGGTAAGACTGTTTTTATAAATGCACCTGAAATAGAACTTTGTATTAAATTTTAAAAAAAAACTTGATATGTTAAATTATACCTAACCGCAAGCGCACGGTATCTATTGTAGTAGATATTAGCAAATACGGGTCGATTCCTCAAGGAGACAGTTTCAATTTCAATTCAATTATT
>PHNY01299033.1:2148-20624 GCA_003724115.2 Anethum foeniculum
TGAAATTTTTCTATATTAATAAACTTTCTACTTAATTCAAATTATCATCTTTTTATTCTTCTAAAATTTCTCTACCATATTATTATTTTTTCAAACTTTATTTTCAAGGCAAAAGTAATTACCTCAATTTCTCTTAAACTTTCTATTGAACTTAAATTAGCATGTTATAATTTTCCTAAAATTTCCCAATATGATTATTATTCGCTAAAACTTTCTTTTTATGTCAAAGTTCTTATCTTAATACTCTTCTAAATTTCAAGTCCTAAAATATTATTTAAAAAGAAAGTATATAATATTATATATACATAAGTGCAAATCGTTTGGCTTGAAAAATAAGAGCAAATTGTTAGCTAGTTTTTTCATTAACACTTGTATTTCAAACTTTATTTTCCATGTTATGATAGATTTGTCACTGTTTGTTTTGTTAAGCCTTTAAGTGTATGTTATCATTTGATTAGTTTTATGAATTTAGAATGCTTGATTAATTTTATGATTTTCGAATGCAGGTTTTGCCCGGGAAGAATGGAGGATGCTGGGGATCGGTTAGTTTTAGAGGTTCGTTTTATTATTAAGGATCTTTAATTATAGAGGTATTATTTGATATTTAAATTTAAGTAATTTATGTTTGTTATTTTTATTAGCACTTGTGTTTCAAACTTTATTTTACATATTATGATAGTTTTGTCACTATTTGTTTTCTTAAACCTTTAAGTGTATGTTATTGTTTTATTGGTTTTACAATTTTAGAATGCTTGATTGATTTTATGATTTTCGAATGCAGCCTTTTTCTCGGGAAGAACGAAGGATGTTGTGGTTAGTTTTAGAGGTTCGTTTTATTATCGAGGTTATTTTATTATAAATATATTATTTGATATTTAAATTTATGTAATTTATGTTTGTTACTTTCATTACACTTGTGTTTCAAACGTTATTATACATATTATGATAGTTTTGTCTCTATTTGTTTTGTTAAATCTTTAAGTGTATGTTATTGTTTGATTGGTTTTATGATTTTAGAATGCTTGATTGAATTTATGATTTTAGAATGCAGCTTTTTATCCGCGAAGAACGGGGATGCTACGGATTAGTTAGTTTTAGAGATTGGTTTCATTATTGAGGCTATTTTATTATAAAAATTATTTTTTATATTCAAATTTAAGTAATTTATGTTTATTATTTAATATTGAATATAGTCGAAAAATATATTAAAAGCTGTTGTATCATTATATTTAATAATTCATTTAAAATATTAATATATTACCGCCGCGAAGCGCGGCTTATTGTTCTAGTTTTTAATTTACTTTTAATCATTATACAGAAAGAGTAATGCTACATTTACAAAATTGGATAATTTTTTTTTTGCAGAATATGACATGATATATGAGGTAAAATATTTTAATCGATATTATTGATGTGAATACGTGATCGATTCCAATCATATTTTGACAAATACTACCTCCGTCCAAAAAATATTGAACCTTGGACTTTTTCACGTATTTCAATGTGCTTGGACCGGGTACTTGTAAATAATATATTTTATTTTTTTTAATTTTGTATAAAAATATAAAATATATATTTTTATACAAAATAAAAATATTTTAATAATATTATTTACAAGTACCTCTTTTGAGAGCATTAAAATGCGTGCAAAAAGAAGTGGGTCAAAATGGGACGGAGGGAGTATAATTTTGTGCAAATTTTTATATCCAATTTTGTGAAAAAACCTTTTAATTTTGTATTCCCATCTTGTTTTTGATTTTTACTCTTGAAATTTCCCAGCAAGTGCAATAAATCAAAAACGACTTCTTTTTTCGTGTTCCCTTCAAACTAGACTCATATTTCCATTTTCTTCTCCTTTCAAACAAAGAACAACCTTGTAATTGTTCAATTACTAGCCTTAAAGTGATAAAGATCCAATCTTTTTTATTGGGGGTGCAAGAATAAGTGATATAGAGTATTAGACACACACACATATATTTGTTTGTGATTCATTGCGTTAAAGGGTTGATTTATAAAGAAGTTATTAGTCATGTTCACCAAGATTTTTGGTAAGCAGAAGCAGGAGACAAGTGCTCTTTCATCTTTGGAGAAGTTAAGTGAGGTATAATTTTATTTATTTTTTACTTGTGATTTTATGTTTAATTTTTGAAGTTTATTTTTTTTAATCTATGTGTTTGAAATATTTGATTTTGTATTGAATTTGCATATGTTAGTGACATGGGTTGATTGAAAATTGGATTTAGGCATGTGGGGTAATGGAAATGAGTGATTTTTAGTGTTTCGAATATTTTGATCTTGATAGTATGTGTTTTGGGGTCAAAAGATCATGAAATGTGTTGTTATATCTGCAAGTTATGTGTTTTTTAGGACTGTGAATTTCGGAAATGCCCATTTTGTTAACCATTGAATTTTAGGCTATATTTTTTTCACCTTATATGGGATGTTTTTAATTGTATGTGTGTGGTAAATTAGCTAAAGAAGTATGTGTGTCGTTCGCGTGTATGTATGCTCCGTAAATTTGTTTGCTTTATTAATTTTCTGGTTCCGTTCATTACATAGACACTTGAAATGCTCGAGAAAAAGGAGAGTGTACTTGCAAAGAAAGCTTCTGTTGAGGTTGAGAAGGCCAGGGAATTTACGAGAGCAAAGAATAAGAAGGGTATGGTCCTTGCCTGAAATTGTTTCTTGATCAATCATGATAGGTTGTTCCTCGTATCTGTTGTACTGGTACCATAACAAGTTTGTAAATTTGCTGCTTTTGATGTCTTTTAAGAGGATGAATTGGAACAGGTACTGTTGCATATTCAAGATAACGTGGTTATAAATTTCGTTAATAACATGAGTTTTTAATTTTCCAATTAATAATTGGACTAAGTATCACGTTCTGCACGGCTTGGAGACTTGGTACTTATTGAAGTAATGAATGTTGTCAAGTCATTAATTTCTTACCTCTTACTATTATCCTTCCGCTTGTCACCATACCTCGAGAAGTAAAACTTTCTCACATTATAAGATCATACTCCCTTCGTTCCTTAATTACTTGTTGTCTTTGACTTTTTTGATTTCAAATTGACAAATCCTGAAATCGAATTTTTATGTATTGCTTTACATTTTTATATTCTTAACTGTTCATGTAAAGGAGATCAAAATTAGTATGCAACAACTACAGTTTGTTAACTTGTAGTTCTAGAAAATACATAAATCTTCTTTGTGAAAAGGTCAGTATGACCATAATAAGTCAGGAGAGGAGTAGTATTTGGGAAAGGAAGAAGTATCTAACTGTGACGTTTTGAGAGATAATAAATGGCAATTGGCATCACAAGCTATCACTGATTTGGTGTTGCATGTACTTCAAAATAAATCATACAGAGTGGATGTCTGCATATGTGCTGTGATCATCGTTGATGCAGATTCGAGGAGAAATCCTAGATACGGCATCAGTAGGAAACAGAGCACAACTATTGATCTTTTGTGGTATGTATTAGGAAAACATATAAGTGATGCTAGCTGCAATCACTATGCGGTAATTCTAGGAACTCTGATTGATAATTTAGTTGTGCATTTAGAGAGTATACAAACTTTATATGATAATAACTTTTGAGAAATTAAATTTTATATTCTAAAATATGAATAATATCCAACAGAACCTTGTTAAGTTGTTTATGATATCAGATTATAAGGGGGCATCAATCAAACCTGGATTGTGATATCAACTCCAAACATTCATCCCATACTTCATTAACTTTGTCTACTAGTGACTTCCTATTCTGTACACTACTTCCATCTGCTGGATTTTTTAATCGCAAAAACTGTTTTGATCCTTTAGTAAAATCTTATGGGCAGCCACACATTTCTGAAATTGTTTCATATTGGCAAGATATCCCTGATACTCCTATGCTTTATGCCATGTATAGTTGGCGTATAATGGTTATGACATTTTATGATTTTATATTTGGTGCGCCATTTTTAATACAGTTGTTCAAGGTCTCTTATCTTAAATTCCTAGAAATTCTGCAAGTAGTCTCTCTCTTTTTGTCTTGGTTTGACTTCCTTTTTATTCATTTGCTTTGCACAACAATTTTCTAGTCAACCCCCTATGGTTTCAAAACTAGGACTCAACTATGTATATATGTAGACTAGCGAACCTTAAGGAGACTGTAGGCTGGGGTAGGACAAGGGTGGAGTTCTTGGTGAGGATCTGCCCAGCATTATGGTGGAGGGTGTTCTTATATGAAGAAGTAAAGTTGGAAACTTTTTTCTTGTTGCCTCTCCTTGCCCATCCTTAATTCCTGCGGTAGATCAGTTATGTATATTATTATTATTTTTTTTATACTGAAAATGGAAAGAACAATTTGTGGTTTGATTTTGGGAAGGCTCTAGATGGCCATCGATGAAGAAGAAGATACATAGCCCTAAAGATGAATAGATACATAAGATATATTAACGGGGAGAGAGAATAGTTTTTAGGAGATAGAATTCACTGCTAGTATATTAGCTTGGGTAAAACGCCAATTTTGTGTTGGTCTCCTTGAGCTTCTATATATCAATTCCAAACTTAACTGGTTCAATCTATTACTTAAACTCGAGATACTTACATGGTTTTGTCTTAATGACTATCTTTTGTTATCATTTTTTCACTTCTCAATGATCAACTTTGCAAAGAAACATTATAAATTACTGTACTATTTATAAGATAAATTACTTTAAACGGTGTGCGCTTTTATTGGAGTAGAAATGGCGCTCCCTTCGTTCTTTGATTCTTTCACTTCGTTTTCTGGTTCTGCCACTGACTGAGGCCTTTTGTATTGCACCAGTAACTTGCCATTCTGGCTTAGGGGTATTTTTCTCAATCTAGGTACTAAATCTATAGACCTTTACTTTCTTTCCTGCAAAGGTTTTTTTCTCTTGGGGTATAGAGGAAGGGCAGAGGGGTGCGTGCAACTATTGATCTTCCAGTTCTAGTGATTTTCTTTTTTTAAAGATATTCTTCACTAGAGATGTATGCAAGGCAAGCTAAGTTCTGAAAATGTATCTATAATATGCAGTCAAAAATTTCTAACTAACGAACTCGCACAACACTGATTTACATATATTTACTTTTAAATTGCTAATTGTTTGTAACTTAAACATCGGATGCTTTACCAAAAGGCATTTCTTTTATTCATTTTCATCTCACTCTGGTATTGTGTGCTTAGTTCCATCTGAAATGCGTATGAACTTCTAATTTGTGTGATGCAGCGGCTATACAATGTTTGAAGAGGAAAAGACTGCTGGAGCATCAAATTGAGCAGCTCGGGAATTACCAATTGCGTATCCATGATCAGGTTAGGCTTTTACATACATTTGGAGTACTGGTGATAATACTATGTAGTTTTTTCAAAGCATTCTATTTTATTTTGTCGTTGTTGTAGATGATACTCTTAGAAGGTGCAAAAGCTACAACAGAAACTGTTGATGCATTAAAAGGTGGAGCAGCAGCAATGAAGAAAATGCAAAAAGCAACGTAACTGTCTGAATATCCTTAAGTCACGTTTAACACAATTTTGTAATTTTATGTTTCTGCTATAGTTTACTTGATGTACATTATTCCATAATAGAAAAGAAATATGAAGTGTAGCAGAAATCAATATTTTCTTCAAACTGAATAAGGTTCTGACCTATGGCATAATTTTCAGGAGTATGGATGATGTTGACAACACAATGGATGAAATAAATGAACAGACTGAAAATATGAAACAGATACAGGCAGCATTGTCTGCTCCTATGGGTGCAGCAGCTGATTTTGACGAGGTTAATCTTTCTATTATTCAAAAGCTCCAGTTAAATGTAGTTGATATCTGCTATCTAGTTCCTTTTTCTTATGGTCATGATAGTATTACAGTTTCACAAACTCTTCTGCCATTGCAGGATGAGCTGGAAGCAGAACTGGAAGAGTTAGAAGGTGCAGAGCTAGAGGAAGAGCTTCTTAAGCCTACATCACCTGCGGCTTCAATACATGTCCCTGCAGGCAGACAATCAGCTCGACCTGCCCCTCAGAAGCGCACAGCTGAGGAAGAGGAATTAGATGCATTACAGGCAGAAATGGCTCTTTGAGCTAGTCATTTCTTCTTAAAGCTTTGAGAGCCTTTTCTTCTTCGTTTGGCTTTATTAATTTGTTAGAAATTGCAGTGTCGATGTGAATAGCAATCAACTGTAGTAGTCTCTCCCAGAACCATTTCTTTTAGTTGATTACTTTTGCCAGATATTGTATGTTCAACATATATTAATAGCCAAACATGCATTATGTACTCAGTTGTAGGTTATGTGAATATTTTAGAAGACTGGATGTACTGCCATGGAGTTGACAGTTTCCTTCCCTAATCAAATTTTCTATGTTGTTGCCTCTAGCAAAAGCCACAATTCTTTTTTTCTTTTTTATTTTTTTGATGTTGCAACTTGTCAGTAAATAAGCTTCTGTTCTGTCATGACATGTTCTCAGATTAAGACTGGAGGGGTATAATAAGATTTAAGACTGGTGATTCTGTAAATTAAAGATAATTATAAAAATTAGAGCTTGAGTTTCCAAGTCTGTGATAATGAATTTTTTTTTTTTGCTAAACATGAAACTTTGTTGTATGCCATCTCCTGTCCTCTAATTTACCAAAGGCTTCGTAAATTATTTTTAATACAAAGCTGTAAAACTAGTAGATGTACAGGGTACATCAATCAAGATTTCAATATTTGTTTCTACTGTGTTGTTTAATGAACTATCAATGTGACAAGTTCAACTTTAAAGTGCTTTATTGCACCCATTTGTGAATCTCGAATTTGTTAAGATTGCCCTTAGCAATCAAAGTTTAAATTTGTCTTGCTGAATCAAGAAACACAAATGGTCAAGAAAAGAATGAAGTAACACCATATAATCTGGACTAACAAATCTTACACAGAGATGAAATAAATTATTGAAGAATCTTTACAGTGAAAAAAAATTGTTTCTGATCAACCATGTATAAAAGAAACAAATACATAGTAGGAATCCATCTCTTTGAATCAAATAAATTTCTTGAATGAAACCCAAAACTCCATTTTTTTCGAAAGAAATCAGTGGAGGATATAAGTTACAGCCAAAGCCAATAGCATCAACACATACGCAACTCCTTGATCCAATGCAGATCCTACAATTATAAATCAAGAGACAATACACAATAAATCAATAATTCATTATCGAAAATCCAAATTGACTCGCAACTTATCCCTCACCCCCCACATTCTTGATTATGCAATTCTGCTAAATCTAACCCAACAATAAATACGACCTTTTCTGACTGCTGCAGTTCCAACTAGCATCAAAAACCACCAAAAAGAGCAACATTGATTAGGCCTAACGTCGGTCAGGTTAGACCAGCCCGACCTGTTAAGTAACCGGATCTCCCTAAACTGAGATCTGATAACATGTTAAGTGACCAGTTTATCTAAAATCTTAAAGTGTCACGAGGGTTTTTACTCTTCAACAAATTCTAGGTGGTTGTTTAGGCCTTAAACTGACTCTTTTGTAAATCTGACCGTTTTGACGGTCTATTGAGACTTGTTTCTTGTAGTGTACAATATATCAAAAACCCATCATACAATACATAGATAGTGATAAAATACATGAATGTGATAGAGCATAGAGATTAGAGACTAACCATCACTTGTAGGAGCTGGAGCAGGGGCCTGGGCACTGATGGAAGGAAGTACAAGAGCCAAGAAAAGTGCAAAAACAGTAATCACAAATGACACTCTCATCATCTCCATTACTGCAAACACTTACAAGACAATTGTACCTAAGTAATCAATGTCTTCTGTTGCCTTCACTTATTTGTTGCCTGATAAATGCAAGTATATATATAGACTAAAGAGATGTTTATTATAAACGATTTTACAGCCTGGGAATGAGATTCTGGTTTCTAACAGATATGCCTCATAGATAGTAACGGCCACCCTGGATTTAGTGTTTGTCAACTGAAGCATCTATGCCTTTCATGATTGACACGTGTAAGGACGATATTGACGGCATGTTCTATGTAACATGCATTGTCTAGCTGTGCCTGACTTGGGTCCGTCTTGCACCAACTCTTCACATGCATAAAAATCATTTAGTCTCAAATACTTTCTTTTATTTAATTAAAATGCACTTTAAGAGAGGCACTTTCGTATATGTGGAAGGTAGTTTTGGATTCTCGCTCATCCCGTAAATTATTAAATAATAAATATTACTTTATAAATTTGTAAGTTTACGAAAAAATTGCACTTTAAAAACGGAAAGTTTTAATGCAGTTATGTGTTTTGCATTTAAATTTAAGTTGTGCATAAAAAAATAGTGAAATTAACTAATTAAGTAGTGTCTAGAGTTTTACATTGAGTATATTATAGAGGATTTCACTTGAATGCAAGTTACGTTAATTTTTCTTCCAAGTCAAGTTAATTTGTTACAAAAATGCCAAAGATGCAAAAGTTTTCCAAAATAGTTTTCAGGTCATATATTGTCGAATTTTAATTTGATATTATACCTATATGAATTAATCAACCAATTTAATTGATTACCAAAATTGTATTGCTTTTGTTTGTAGACAACCTGTAAATTCCTTTCTAAGAAAATAATTCTATATCGGACTACAAAATCTTGGGCTTCTTAAGTGTGCATCATGAAACTAAAACAGATTATGGGCTAAAAAGAGCCCGAGTGCTAATAAAGGCAAGAGTTTCAAGTTAAAAAAAGCTATTCAGTTATGTAACAATTACAAATTGTCTGGTCCTATCCGACCCAAAGATCTTTATATAGACACGGATAAATTTGAAGAGTCTGATATAGGGGCTAAACAGTTGGCCAAATCGGACACAAAAGCCAGGGCCTTACATATATCTGACCGACTCTGATCCGGCAGTAAGATAACGATTTTTTTAACGTGTGCCCTTGAAGACACAATAAGTACCAACTATTATGAGTTTGAACATTTTTATTGGCCTTCTAATCATAAATATGAATAATTGAAGTGGCTCATTTCGTACCAGAAAAGTCTATGTATGAATAATGATTAATTTTACTTCATCACCTAGCTATTCTAGGTTGGGGAGTAGGTCCTGGAAAGTTATAAACACTTTTTCATATTTTGTATTTGGAGTATTTCATTTAATTTCCTCTGCAGTATTGGACTTTGGTGGTATTTATCTTGCACTTCTAGGACATGAGACGCTTGAAGAATCTTTTCCATTCTTCGGTTATGTATGGAAAGATAAAAATAAAATTACCACAATTTTAGGTATTCACTTAATCTTATTAGGTATTGGTGCTTTTCTTCTAGTATTCAAGGTTCTTTATTTTGGTGGTGTCGGGCTTCGGGAGGGGGAGATGTAAGAAAAAGTACCAACTTGACCCTTAACCCAAGTATTATATTTGGTTATTTACTAAAATCGCCCTTAGATCCCTACATACACAATAATTTCACCAACAAAAATGATCGGAACCCATAAAAATTAGTGCTTATTGAGTGCCCTTTGTGCATACATCAGAAGAACCCTTCGAATAAAGAGTAAATTGTATTTTGTGTACTCTACTTTACTCAAGACACTATTTACAATAGTGCAATTCAAATTCGAACATTTCAAATATCAACCTTTGTATTTTGTTACACTTTATTATATTCTGTTAACTTGAATTAACTCCGTTAGTATTGTAAGGACTAAAATACACTTTATGTACTCGCACTTTACTCAAATACACCACTTGCAATACTTTACTTTCAAAATAGAGTAAAGTGCGAGTACACAAAATATATTTTAGGTAAAGTGCGAGTACTATGAGTACACTTTGCTCCCTAAACTATTAACGGAGTTAATAAAATTAACGGAATGCAACAAAATGTAACAAAATACAAATATTGATATTTCAAGTGCTCGATTTTGAATTACGGTATCATAAGTGGTGTCTTGAGTAAAGAGCGAATATACAAAATGCACTTTACCCTCAGATAAATCTGATCATGTTTCCAAAGTTCGAATGACTATAGATTTAATTTCGAATTAAAATTTAAAAATTGTGACAGAAGTTTAAAAGATTCGGGACTAATTCGTATTCCCTCCGTCCCTCTCATTTCTTTAAATTTTTTCCCATACTTGACGAGTATTTTGAGGCTCCTATAAAGTATAATTTCATTATTTATTTTTTATTTTCTTTTATATTTAAATATTTATTTATATTTTTTAATATTTTTTGTGAAATTATATTCTATAGAAGTTTTAAAATACGTTTCGAACCCACCGTACAAAATGTAAAAAATCTTAAGGACAAGCATTCCCATTTACCTTTCTTGCATAAATACAATGTACATGATTTAGTTCGAAAAGTCTCCATGTAAATAGACCCTATTTGTGAATTAGCGATTAACTCTCAGATGTAACGCACTCTCAGATGCAATTCGATTAACGAGTTGGACTAGTTATTTTAACTACCGAATAGAACTAATTATTTTAAATACAATTACTTGATAAGAAGCATTTTTTATTTTAATTAAAGACATGTTGACTCTTAAATTAAAAAAGAGGCACGGTCTCCGACAACGATTTGCCGGAGACTTGTTTTGCAACAAACTGTCAATTTTGATTTTAAATTTTTTTAATACGGACCATGGACAATGTCTGCGGTACGGGATAAGTGCCCTTTGTCAGTATCATGGGCTATTTTAATTAATGTAAATGCATGAGATCCATGCTATCATTGACCAATTAGAGATGAATCCCGGACAAAGTTCAGTGTCCATTGTCCGTATCAAATTTTATTAAATCAGAATCGTTGAATTATTGATCCAATAGTGTAGAAACCGTTTGTTACAAAACACGTCCCTGACAAATTGTCAAGGACCGGGCTCTATTGAAAAATCTCCTCGAAATAGTTTTTTTTTTCAAAATTAGTGAATCGGATACAAATCGCTATTTCAGCCGCTAGTTACAAAACTTCAATATTGGAGGGTTCATTTAATCAAAACTCTAGTTTAGTTAATCTGCTAGTATTTTTTTTATCAAGAAATTCATAACACAACACATTTCTGGTAAAGAAATTCAAACATGGTCCAAACCTTGAATGGATATAGCTAAAATCATAACACAACACATTTCTGGTAAAGAAACCAACAAATAGTGAAAGAGAAAGTGTCAAGGAAGGGACAAACATGACATAAATAATGCAATGCATGCAACTTTTGTGATCAGCTTTGATGAATTATGCGAAATGCATGCAAGTATTGTGACCTGCTGGGCCTGGGCTAGCAGGGAGCCACAGTGAGTCAGATTACTAAAAGTACCAAACTTTTATTGACTTCTCGTCACGCCCCTCAGTCTACTCCTCTCTTCTCTCGTGTTCAACAACATTAATGTTATCATTCAAATCATCAACGCTCCCACCGCACTTTTTTCAATTTCTGCCTAATCTTAGTTTACTATTCCCTACGTCCACCAGGTTCTTTACGAATTACGCTGGGATGGAGGGTTTGACACGCATTTTAAGACTTATAAAAAGTATATTTTTATAAATTTTTTTGAATTTTTTTTCTTTTGTATAAAAATATAATAGTTTAATTTTTATTCAGAAAAAGAAAATTTTAAAAATAAGTTATGGAACTATATTTTATAAGAACCTTAGAATGCATGTCGAGTGCACGGTTCTCGACGTAAAGAATCTGATGGGACAGAGGGAGTACTAGTGCTACTATACTGTCCCATTGCAGATATCATTAATTGAATAATTATAGTAGTAATATAATTTACTTTACTCTTTGGGAAGAACACTTGGTAGCAACTAGGAAGACTACATATTTGTGTTGCTAGTCACTATTACAAAACTAATTTAACTGATCATCTTGTGTTGCCTAAACTAGTTTCCATTTCATCAGTAGAGTTGATAATTTCTTCAAGAAAATCAAAACCATCAAGAAGATCATCATCAGCACCAGCAGAGCATGATCCCCATCCCGATCCCGATACCGATCCGGAACCGAATATCACCTCAAGATCAACACCACCATTTCCAGCCCATGAAGCACCAGCATTAGCATTTTCTCGAAAACTCGACAATGTAACAGTCTCATGTTCTTGAACCTTAGTTTCCAGACCATTTGGACAACTAGTGACTTCAGAACTACTGATTAACATATAATCACCATAACAATTGTTATGCAGAAGATTAGTACTAGAGTTTTGTTCAGTACTCATCCCAGACTTTGCTGCCAAAAGCTTCTTCTTCATTTTGGTGTTCCAGTAGTTCTTCACATCATTATCAGTTCTCCCTTCTAGATGTGAAGCTATCACTGACCATCTAATGTAATCATGCATTAAAAATATTACACATTTAAATTTACCAAGCATATAATTTAAATTTAACAATCTATAGCTAGAACTTGTACACTCACAATCTTACCTGCTTCCAATTTTATTATACAGATTCAAGATAATGTTGTCTTCTTCTTGGGTAAAAGGTCCATGCTTTATATCTGGTCTCAAATAATTTAGCCATCTTAAACGACAACTCTTTCCACATCGTTTTAGTCCTATACACAAAAATTTACATCAAATAAGAGCATAAATTTATTTTCTTAAATAAAAACGGTGAATTACAGAAATTTAAATAATCGCAAAAGTATGCATCAACTAAACTCGAACATTGCTACAATACTAGTGATAATTTAAATAATCGTAAAGGCATGCCTAAACTAAACTCGAATTTTCGACTTTTGGTATAACAATATTAGAGGATAGAGGAGGGAGACCTGCTTTGAGAGGAAGAGTAATCCAATTGCCAGCAGAGCCATGAGTTTGAAGATAGTTTTTGAGAGTGAAGTCTTCTTCAGGTGACCATGCTCCTTTCTTAACCTTTGATTTATCACAACAAGGTGCTCTTCCCATTGCCCACCGCACTCAGTAGTCACTGCCTCAAGCTCAACAACATAAAATTAACAAAAATAGCTAATGTAAAAGGTGGAAACTAAAGAAACCCCAAGATTTTCTAAAGCTTAGTTTAGTTGCAAAACAGTGGGCTTATGTTGTACTAGTTTCTTGCAACCATAAATGTTATATTTATAGAAAGGATAGAGACATGGCGGTGTTTGAAGATAGATCTTTTTTCTCTTAAAATTAAACAGAGGCGGTTTGACTATTTTCCCAAATATGCATTGAAGTCGAATAAAATTAGTTTAATATATTTTCAATGCATAGCTACGTATCCTAAAAGCGTTTTTAAAAATATTTTTAAATGATACATGGGGTTTTTATTCGTGAAACTTATATCAATGCACGATGGGTCCATATCATTTATGAAAAATTTACCAATCACATACTAACAACTCAACATTCAGTAACGATTTTGAAAACCGTTTTGGACACTCTAGCATTTCTCGGGAACTATTGAGGTCGCAAATGACCGTATTAACACTTTTTTTTTTTAAGTTACGGACTCTCTCACTCCTATTTTGTCTTTGACAACTAATATTCGAAATCTTTGATATTTTGTAAAAAAAGTGAGAAACTTATGGTTTTCTCTTGACATTTCAGAAAGAGGACGAGTGAAAAACAACTGCACCAGATACGTTGGGTAACTCTGTTATACTACTTTTGTACAAATTAGTTACTACCTTAGTACCTTTCTAATTAATTTATGGCCTGAAAGTAATTTTATCACCTAATGCAAGTATGCAACCAAACAATTTTATAGAACATTGATATGGGCTTGACTCTGTCCAACTATTTTGTGGCTACTTTTTGTTTTATCTTTCAAGATATTCTTTTAATCTTTTACCTTTATTGCTGTTCCCATATATTGAATCTTACTGAACAAGAATGAGACAAGGAATTAACCCGGTCAATAAGAGTACACGAGGGAACACTCATCAAATTGTGTTTTATATAGAAGTATTTTACCTCAGCAAGCCAAGGACCACAAGCTTTTTTCACCCTTGGTCAAATAAGTGTGCTTACAATTATGAAAACTAAAAAGAACCTTCTGAGCAGATCCAGAAATTTTTCCTTGAAGTGGGATCTGAGTAAATTTAGATGTACACTTTCTTATTATATAATTTTTAGGGTTTATAAAACTTTATTCCTAAAATTTTCAACAAAAATATACATGAACTTTTAAAATATAAAAACGTATTTCTATATTCCTAAAATCTAAAATATATGCATCCTGATATGTAAAAATTATACTATTGTATCGACATAGAGGTGAATAAAATTATTTCCACACGTTTATTATACCCCTACATAAAAATAATCTTATTTGTACTTATAACTTGACAGATGAAGTTTGGACATTTGTACACATTAACACATTCAACAAAAGATCTTTTTATTAAATTTATAATCATAAATTCATATATGTGGTAATGGTTGTATTGTAGCTAAAAAATTAATACAAACCAACATATAAGTTTCATTTACTTAATTAATTACATCGAGAAAAATCGTATTTTTTAGTACCACGTAAAATAATCAAAACTTCTTGTTGTTTACAGTAACATCAATTTCTAACTTTTTAACTATTATCAATAATCTTTAAATTAAAGCTTTTGATGGGGCAGATAGGGAGGTTAAACCAAAAATAAAGTTACAACCCTTCTTTCTGCCAACCTGCATATTTGAAATGATATAGTTTTTTCAGAATTATCTTAAATTATAACATAGAGTGTGAGAGTTCAATGTAATGCATGTAGAGAGAGCGTTCTCAGAATCTCCTTCTCAAATTTAATTCTGTTTATGAAGTTATCATCACAGCAATCCTTATACAATGACAATAACAAGCCTTCATTCTTTTCACTCTTCAAAATTTTCAGAAATAAAAATAATGAAGATCTGGTGACATGTTTGACGGTATAAATAGAGAAGATAAGGAGATGCAAGATTGGCCTGAAGTTTTTAGAGGGAAATTAAGTGTTTTCAAGATTTTTTTTTCCAATATTATCCATTTACCTGACCAACAATATGCAAAATTTATCTCATTTTATCATAAGTATAAAAGACATATTTCAAAAATATAGAAGCATGTTTTGTTTATTTTGAGGATTCATGTATATTTTTGTTAAAATCTTAAAATCAAAATATTATAAACCCTAATTTTTATTTGAAATAGCAAATTATTATTTTTTATAGGAAATACCATTTTTTTTAATAATGAAAAGTTTAAATATATATATATATCCATGAAGATATACATGTTTACTAGATCTCGTACCCTTCTGTCGAGGGATTATGTTTTCTTCAAAGACTATTTACAAATATCTTTGTAAAGAAAGTATAAGGTCCATTTCATTCCTTAATTTAGAGACAATTAGACATGCCCGTGTAAAAGAACTGTTATTGCCGCCAGTGTTGTAACCAGGTTGGGGTCCCATGCTCCCGGTCCGACCGTTCTCTAAAAATTACTGTAGTAAATTTGTTTTCTTTTCCGGAAAATTAAAAACAAACAACTGTTATCAACTTACAATGGAAAGGAATGGTAAGTGTTGGAAAGGAATGGTATGTGTTGGAGGTTCATCGTCCAAGTCCAACGTTTTTGAGCCGAAGGAGCCTAAATTACTTAGTTGGGTCGAAGGGCATAGAAAGATGAGGCCCATGAAAAGGCGTCCGTCAGAAGCCCACAACGAGAACGGAGGAGACGTGGTCCACAGCGTCTCTCCCACGTTCCCCATTATCACCAACGTACGTACATATGAAGGGTAAATGGAGGTTTGAATCCACTTCATTCATTCACTACTTTTCACACACAGATAGATAATTCAGAGCATTTATATTTATCAAACCTACTTCAACCAGATTGATTTATTCTCCCCCGGAGGTGAATCGGGTGGACAATCCCTCGCATTCTCTTCTTTACAGGTTCGAGGACGAAGGAAGTTCCTATGATTCGTGTTAAATAATATATGTTGTGGTTAATTCGATCGGCAGAAATCTAGTTCCAACGGTGAGTTACAGTGGTAAGTTGAATCACGAAAACCTGGAAGATAAAACTATGAACTGCTCCTCCAGCAACAAGAGTATGATGCACCATAGTCCTTGTAATGACTAGAAGGAAAATACCTTAAAAAAATAAACTGTTAACATGTTAATGAATTATTAGTAACGTACCATGAAGAGCAGCGGATCCAGGAATTTTCATTTAGGAGAATACCCGGTAAATTTTGAAAAAATATCTTCATATTTTTTAATTTTTAGAGAGCATTTTCATATATTTTAAAAAAATATTAATGATAAAAATACCTAAAAGTTTATTTTAGGGAGATATATGTCCTCAGGTGCCCCTACAAGATCCTCCCCAGGCTTAAGAACACTTCGGCCGGAATCCATTGGTACAAAATTAGATAAGAGTTAGCGAATCCATTGTTTATTCAGGATGATAACTTAGAGTGAAGGACTAAAGAAACTGACAGCCCCGAGTCAAAATCCCATAGAAACTAATGGCCTATTTGATTTGGCTAGCAAGTATGAAGATTACTAATCTTGATAACAAATTGTGCACTGTGCAGAAGTTTAGCTTTGAAGTGTACAAGTTTCGAGTACATATACAATTGCTATCAGGAACTCGTAATTTCGTGTAAGTAACTCGTGTTCTGTTACAGGCTTCATGAGCTAATATGGCACTGCATGATCTATATCCGTTTGAACTTCTACGACTGTGTCTTACATAAATTGTACCTTCAAGCTGCTTCAACCGTTTAGCGAACAGTTCAAACGTCGTAACTTTTGAAGCTGAAATTGTGTTGAAAAGCACGACAAAAGTGTATTTATTTACAGATACACTTTTGTTGTACTTCTCAACACAACTTCAAGCCTCAAAAATTATGGCGATTTGATATGGATGCTTCTGTCAAATCTTTCGAACGATGAGGAGTAAATTTGGTGCAGAACCAGAACCCGCGTGGGCTGGTTATTCCGTGATTAATGAAGTGGAGTTTCAAGTGTATAGCAGAAGGTTGAAGGAGCTTGAAGGAACTATTGATGCAAGTTTTAGTGCTAAAAGTTTTACAATAGAACTGAAGCTGGTGTAGTGCCAGTGTGCCACATTAGATTTTATAGCCATTTCAGAAAATGAAATTGGTGAAGTTGCGTCAATTTTTTTTTTAATATACAGTTGAACCTCGATTAAGTAATAATCGATAAAATAATAACCTCGCTAAAATAATACTCCCTCTGTCCCTCTGAGTTATATACGTTTACTATTTGCACGCATTTCGAAGCTCCAAGTGTAGTTCCATAACTTTTTTTTGAAATTTTTTTTTCTGAATAAAAGTTTAAACATTAAACTTTTATTCAGAAAAAAAAATTTCAAAAAAAATTATAGAACTATACTTAAACGGCGTCTTAAAAAGCGTGCCAAAAAGTAATGTATAAAAATCAGAGAGACAGAGGAAGTATTTTTTTTCCGGTCCCAACATAATGAAGACATTGTATTTTTGCTCTCGATAAAGTAATAAACTCGCTAAAGTAATATTTTTTCTCAATCCCGAAGCTATTACTTTAAAAATATTTAACTGTACTATTTTGAAACTTTTAAAATGGCAGGGAACTTATATTTAAATCGAACAAATAATAAAATATGAAAAGAATGATGCCAAAATTAGAGTAAAACAAATGAAACTTTACCGACGGCAATTTTGTCATGCGCAAAACAAGATTTAAACAAGAACCATTCATCTTCCTGCTAACAAAATAGTCCTAACAAAACGAACAGTAAATCGATGTCCTAAAAAATAATTGAATTGCCCATTTTGATGTAATACGATTATGAACTGACGTGATAAGGACTTTGAAATTATTTAGGACTTCAGGTATTACAAGATTATTACTAGATGATAAATCATGCAAGAATTTATTTTAATCTATGGATAACAAGACATTAACGAATCAACTTCAATAAATTGTTTGGTTATATCTTCACGAAGACTCAATTAATCAGCGATATGATCTTTTTTTTTTTTTTTTTTTTTTGTCAGGGTCTACATACACGTAGATGAATTGTATTGAAAACACAATACCCGCAGCGAGTGATTTCTTTCTTTCAAGAAAGTTTATCATCTAACCGATATGCATACAAGATACCCGCGGACATTTAGATAATAAAGCTTTAATGATCGAAGAGGAAAAACCCTATCTTCTAGTACTCCTATTCCCAACCTGAAAACACAAATATAATGGAAATTTGATTAGTTGCTTCTATCAAAATTAATGTATGTTACTCCCAAAATAATATTCAAAAATTATAAAGACAAATTAAAACAAACAAAATTACAAAAATTAGAAATAAGAATAAAAAGAAAATCTAACCAAAGGTGATCCTTTGGTTAGATACATTAGTAAGTAACTAGCTTTTTAGCCCGTGCAATGCACGGGCATGCTCAATATTAATTATTAATTTTTTAATAATATATGATGTATCCATATATTTGTGATAAATGACTTAGCGATAAATGAGTTATATG
>PHNY01299035.1:0-12018 GCA_003724115.2 Anethum foeniculum
TATATATAGTTAAACACACATTCACACCCGCCTTGTCTTTGACAAGGTTCATCCTCGACATCCCGTAAGGGAGGCGAGGGAGATACGCTAGATTAATAGGTCATTGGTTGATAAATACTACTAACAAATAAGTAGTTGTGTTTTATTCTAATATATTATGTTAAAAAATATATTAAGGATTTTAAAAATCTAAAAATTGTTTACTTATTTTTTTTTAAAAACCGTCTATATTCATATGTATAATTAATATGTTTGATCTGAACTCAATAACAATTAAAATACAGATAAAAAAATAAAAAAATAACAAATTATGCAAGTAAATTACATAAAACTTAACATACTTTTAAATTTACATAACACACATATATATTGAACTGTTCTAAAAGATTTGTCTTTTATCAAACACATCCATTACATATGGAATAATGCAAAAGCATCAGGTATTGCTTCATCAAGAATAATAATTTGAACTAGATAGCAAAATGTATTTAAGATCCATAATGACACCTGAAAGGGAAAAATATAATACAAAAATAAAATTTAATACGAAGATTTAATCTAAAAAGTTGCATCATAAAAAGTTAAGTAAAGTTTACTTAATCTATTAAAGCCAAGTATATCTTATTTTTAAGATTAAAGGCCTCAAATTAAGTTTCACTTTAAACCTTCATGTTTATATAAGAGTACAATTCTAGAATGCACAAAAGACAAACGCAAGGTATAGGTTCTCATGAAATGAAGATGCCAAGATAACTTAAACAAATAAAGAGTATATTTGGACCTGTTGAAGGTGATCCATTGTTCTCAAAGGCCTTGAAAATTCAAAATAATATGTGCCCTTTTTGTTTGCATCGGCATATGGGCTTTCTTCCTCCACAAAACCTGCTAGACACCACATATAAGCTGAAAGGAGTAGAAGTGTGACCCGGAAAAAATACAAGGAGCATGAAAGAGGAGGAGAGAAAACAGACAAGCAAGTTGAAGAAACACTTTAGAAGCAGTTGGCACATATCACTATAAGAGAATATCTGTTTTTATATTGATCGGCAAGCAGCAGCCCTTACCCTGATAATTGCATACGCGCATGCCTCCAATGAGACTCAACCTTCAACATTTTATTACCAAGAGACGAGGCATATCCATTATGCTAGAGATTTGTCTTTCTATCTTAAATAACTCCAGTTTTGATATAAAAGCTTGGGTGGCAGATCTTTATACGCACGCAACAACAACACTGGTTATATAATTCAACAACATGTACATCGCCTAATATCTCCGGTGACTTCATATACAATTAGGATTACACTAACATAGCTCAACGAATGTAACAAAAGTTATGCAGCAAATAAATAAATGATTCTAACTGATCCATCAGAAACAGCTGACTTGCTTTTTATTGATACATTACAAAATATATATTTCTACGAGTTAGTATTAAAGGTATCTATAAATATACTACTCTGGAGAAGATAACCTTTGACATGACAAAGAGTTGGGTAGGATAGAGAGTATCTGTTCTTCCTGGCACCTTGGAGGATTTAACATATTAATTCTATTCTAAAATGCAGCACTTCTGGCAAGAATTTACATTTAAGAGGCTGACAACCAGTTCTAGAATGATAGTAATATATATTGGTGTAACAGCTCAGACATTGAGAAACATAAAATAACAGGCTACCTGAATGAACAGTGAAGCTACTATGCCACCATGCCCCTTTCCAGTCATTCTGTCCACTAGAACTGTTTCCTGATTTAAAGTAAACATATTAGATGGGAAAGATAATTGACATTTAGCAACCTTGAAATTAGTATGTAAACAATAAAGATGCCCGGTATGCCATAAACATATGCAGAGGAGTGGAGGAAATATACAAGGACCGCGATACTCAAAAATTTAAGATAGTGACTCTGTAACTCTTGTCAAATATAATTCTTTAAATGAATCAGAATTTTCTAGACCTCAATATCTGTATGATGGAGATATTGAATCACACAGAATTAGAATCAGTTGATCAGGCTTGGAGATACAGAACACATTGCATAAATGAGCACATATCGACACTGCAATATGACCAAACATGTACACAAACAACACATACATGGGTGTGCGCACACACACATGTGAAGAGGACCTATGTAAAGCCAAGCTGTGGCATAGCCCCCACTGCGAATTTCAAAATCCTTTTTTTAAACTAAAAAGGTTTAAAAAATAACAATAATAATTTAGGCCCCAATAAATATCGGTAAAATAAATTAAAATACAGTTGATGATAAAAAGAAATCTTATAAATTACTTAAATAGATGTATAAATTGGTTAGTTTCACCTTATATTTGTTTTAGGGTGTTATTCAGACCCAGTAGAGTGGAATCTTTGGTTATCTAGTCCAAACTTTTTCTTATTGATTTTAACAACTTGTCGAATCTGAGTTGAGAACAGCTCGAGTTCAAACCACTCAAAATTTTAAAAAATATTTTTGAACCTAATAGAAAACTCAACACAAAATTATTAAACTCAATTTATAATATTATGTGAGGATATATGTATCAAATTCGAGTCAAGTTCGATTCATAAGGCTATACTATGTATTTATTAAATTTGAACTCAACTCATGGAAAAAAAGAAATCCACCCTGCTAAAAGTCAGCCCCCACTGCAGATAATTTCTGGGTCCACCGCTGCAGGTGTGTAGTCAAATTACAAATATGGAAAACTTTAGGACTTAATTTTAACATACATAACAATTACACTTCAGAAGCCTTTAATCTGACATTATTCTGGCACTGAAAACATATTATAATTCTGGCACTTCATGACAAGACTTGAGAGTTAATCCTTGCAACCTTACATTTACATTACATGATTAAAAATAGGAATTAAAGATTTCACTGCAACTTTGCATCAAGCACACCACTCGCAAACAGCTAATATATCTGTGATACAACAAATCATTCATTTTCAGCCTGTTATACAAGATAACCTAATCTAGCTTAATGATCTTGTGTTATGAAACCAGCTATTTACTCAATATAAATATCTGTCAGTCTGCACAACTACATTGGTCTCTGAATTATCTTTTCAAGTCATAATGCAGTTCCTTTCTAGAAATAGAAAAAGTGGATGATAATATAAAAGCAACGTAATGCATTAACCAAGGGTACCTGAAGGACCATGGCCATCAAGATATCGGCAGTGAGGGTTCCAAGCATATACATCAACCAAATGGCCGAACCTGTTCAAGAAAACATACCAACGACAACAACAACAATTGATTTTACGTCCAAAATCTGCATTAGTCCTTTTATTGAATAAAACTCGGTCTTATAGCATTACCTATCCCCTCCTCCGTATCCAGTGCTGTCTACCAGATTGCCACCATAGAGTCGCCCTGGTATAGCATTTCCTAATAAAAAGTGCATAACGTCTACTTCATGTCCGTGGCAACTCTTTCTGGTGCAAGTATCTGGTCCTTCCGCACATCCACCCATCTTATGACACACACACACACATAAAAATAAAAACACTAAATCGTGATGCATGAACAATTATAGTTTTACAACAGCTTCAGGTCAGAGATTATATTGTTGTATTGAACAACTTACTCTATGGTAAGATGCATTTTCACCGATTTGAAACATAAGAGCTACGGACGGGCATTCAGTGCTTTTCCTGCAGTAAGTTGAAAAATTAAACAAGAACTAGTATGATTCTACTGTCTTTATGTGAAACAAAACCGCAGTTTATCATCATCCACAAAAATGCACCTCGACCAAAAGGAATGTACAAATAAAAATAGTTATAATTCAAGTAATCATATATAATTAAGGACTGGCATGCATCCTAACATAGATAATGCGAACGACTTCTAACAAACAATAGCGAAGAAGAAATAAAACATACCCCTTAGAATACGCATATTCGCCATCTACTTGCAACAAGAAGAATACATCATGACCATCATGCAAAGCCTTGCAAACAAGAAAAAAAGACATAAATTTAATCAATACAACTTCTAAGATCAAAACAAGAAACAAGCTTTCTCAAAACCAATCAATCAATTATTACCAAAAACACCCTAGTCATATTAATTTCCACAATATAAAATCAAATTTGCACTATAAGTACCAACATGATTAAAATTTGAAAAGTAAAAAGATCTTTTAGAAACAGAATAAGATAGTCATAACATATACACATAATAAAAGAAAGAAAAGATTTACCTTGACAATCATTTTGCCAGCATTATATTCACTTTCAGGATCTGGGTCAACAGCAATAAGGAGAGGAAATTCATAGCCATCAATGTTTTTCCAATCATGAGCATGACCATCGAGAGTGACGATTCCGGGCCTGAACTCGGCATTGACTCGGACATCAGAGGGTGAGTTGCAGCTCCATTCACCTTTTTCTTCGTGCGAATTAACGAGTCGGGGTTGAGTGGATGCAGAGATTAATGCAAGCAACAGGAGAACAATGTGCATCAGCATCCCGGTAATCAAGTTGCTAAATTGGATCAAGTCTAATGTGCAAGTGTGTTTATGTGTTTATTTATTGCATAGTGCAACACTTTTGTTAAATAAAAAGGCTAGCCAAAATTATCACCATTTTTTTAGAAATCGGTGATTTAAATATCATTTGAGATAATTCAGTTACAAATATTAGCTACATACTATTCTGGATTGGTATCGGACTTTATTTTTATTTTTTACGCTTTCTGAAATAGGGTATATGAGATATGTTTTTTGGTACATAGTATATAACCGAATAACCATTCTCAGATCCGGTATTTCACCCTAAAAAAATTTTGATTTTTTTTGTAAAGTACATATTTACACAAGAAAATAAAAAATAATTTTTTTGAGATATCCAGTCTAGTATTAGGTATTCAGTCGATAAAAATGGATATTCTTGTCACTTAGTTTAAAAAAAAAACTGTTGTTTTATCATTGGGTTAATAATCAAGGACATTACTCATTGGTCCAAATATATCGGTTTGGTTACTCATTACAAATTTGACTCAATTTAATCACTAATTTAAATTTTTTTATCAACTTAGTCACTGAAAAGGTAAAATTTGGTATCAATTTGGTCACTGAAAAATCATCTTATTGATACAATTTTTCAAATTAATAACCGAATTGAGTCAAATTTGCAATGAGTGACTTAACTGATATATCTGGACCAATGAGTCATGTGTTTGATAATTATCCCTTTTTTTAATGGGTGGTTTCTTTTTTTGTCCTTCTTGAAAAATAAGGGAAATTTCTAGATATACAATCTTTTATGAAATATTTTCTAAAAATACAGTCCTTCTGTATCAATTTCAGTTTTACATATTTATTTTCACCTTTTCTTTTTCTTTCATCTTTGTCATTATTATATTGTCATGTTCATCGCATTTCACATTCTTCATCCTCTTTACTCACCTTTTTTTTCATCATTTATTTTGTCAGGAAAATTTTAATTCTCTGAATTCGTCACTACAGTATTGAACTTACGTCAATTAGCATCATTACTGAACTAATATTGGTCGTAGTATGCAAATTATTGTTACAATGACTTTATGAGATCATGTTCCTGAATATTGAGTTTGATTTGTGGATCTCCTATATATTGGATAATCTTAATTTGAATATTTATGATTGATCTAGAAACGATAAAGTTCCAATCGATTATTTCCGTTAAGTATGCTATAGTTTTTTGTTAAAGATGTAGTTGCACTTAGTAAGTGTTTGATAAATTACAAAAGATAAGTACTATTATTTCTATATTTGATTGATTATGGTTGCTTTATTAAGTTGCATTATTTACATTTTGATCAATTTCAAGATTACAATACACACAACCTAAATCAACTTTAACAAAAATGAGATAAAAGTTACGTTTTAGCTTGTAAGTTGCGTATCGTATTTTTGAAAATAAAACTAAAAAACTAAAAAAATGTACTTTTGAAAAAAAATATTATGAAAAAGGTATTTCTAAAATACCCAAAAAACAAGTTGACTTTTCATGAGGACGGGAATTTAACACGTCATTTCGGACAAACCTAATCCGAATAGGACAAGTTCGTATTAGAAATTTAAAAACTGACAAATAGCATATTGTTTCGTTTAGTTAACGAAAGATAATCTGATATTAAAAAAATGATGAGAAAATGATGATTTAAAAAAATTATCTTTTTGAAAAGGTAAAATCATTTTCCACAAATTCATAAATTCTTTAAAATAAATTTTTTTTACTCAGGAAAAGAAAATATAGAAAAATTTTAAAATAAAAATTTAAAATTCTAACAAATACAAAATCTATTTTCTTTGGAGACTATTTTTGCAAGCATCAAACCAATGTCATCAACCTACTTAGTAAACTTTGAACACTTTTTTTTTAAGTCAAAATGGACCATTTCAATTATAAAATTTTGAAAAGTACATTTCCCTAAGTAGTAAGGAATTTATTAGGGGTTTAACTTTTCATCCACAAATACTTATCATCTAACCGACAGGTATGCTTAACCAGAGGTCATAACCCAAATTACGACCATCATAAGAAAGAGATTTCTTCGAAAATTTAGACAATAAAACCTTTGTATCCGAAAAGATAAAGCATATAAAAAAGGTATAAAATATGTACACCATATCCTTCTTACTTCCATTCATCTCCTATCCTAAAATACTTTACAGTCCGAATAATTTTGAAAGACAACAAAACAAAACTAGTAGAGACAAATAAGTCGATGCAAACTACAAGAAAGTATAAAACTAAATGGCTAAATTTATAATTGTATTAGTAAAAGTATTTAATGTCAAATTTCTAAGAACCCTTTGTTTAAATGATGGTTATTTAATACAATTATGTTATTAATACGCTTAGAATTCTCCAAGTATGACAGACAAATAGTCACCTAAGATGACACAAAAAATGTCATTAACGACACATAACACCACTATATATATGGTCAATAAATACCATCATATATGGTCAAAACGTTATTATGACACCACCTCACATAGGCAGAAAAGTCATCTTATATGACACATATAAAAAAATATCTAATATCTTGTAATTATCATTACCAGAATCCAATGAACTACTTAAATTTTAAATTTAAAAACCTTGGTTAAAAGAAGTAGTTTTTATGCTTTTTAATAAATACAAAATTTTAAAAAAATCATTTATGAAACACTTATATTTTTATTATTATATTAAAAAACAAAACAATAAAAGTTTTATTAGTAGTTGGTTTTGGTCACATGTATTATATTTACAATATAAACTAATAATGTATAATTTAATGTAAATAGATTTATGATAAAGTTAAACGGTATTGCGGAGACATATACAATCACCCCTATTCCTACATGTATACTATTATATTAAAAATAAAATATTGAAAGTTTTGTTGATAGTCTTCTGGTTACCTGTATTTTGGTCATTCTCTAAATTTATAATTTTATTTAAAACAAAATACTTTTATAAATAGATTAATATTCATAATATAATTATACAAAATACAAATTGAATTATAATACTAGCTAACAATGTCTTGTCTTTTGACATGGTGAGTAGTAAGTCATAAGAGTGGTTTCTCATTCATATTTTCTTGTCTTGTTTTTTTCTATGTTATCATCTTCTTAGTTCGGTCATATATCATTTCAGAAAATTAATGGCATCGTCTAGTAATCTTATCCAAGCTATGAATCATATCTCTTTGGAGGATGAGGAAGAAGGCGGGTTAGATATAGCTGTTGGGGTGGACGAAACTAATACAGATGGGGTTAACAATATTGACGTGAAGCTATGTTTGGTTGGACGATTCTTGGTAGAAGGAGTTGTTGATTTCATGGCCATGAAACAGACATTAGCGGCATTATGGCATCCAGGCAAGGGAGTTTACATTCGAGAAATTGAGTCAAATCTGTACTTGTTCCAATTTTATCACGAACTGGATTTAAAACGGGTATTGGAAGGGAGTCCATGGTCTTTCAACTAGAAGGCATTAATCATCTCAAAGATGAAGGACGGAGATATCCCAAGAGGTATCATCTTAAACCTTGATTTATGGGTGCAAATTCATGATATACGAGCAGGGTTCATGACAGCAAAGGTGCTAAAGGAGTTGGGAATTATATAAGGGTTTACGTGGATATATGTCCAAGAAACTCCACTGGCACTTGGCAGGAATACTTGCTAGTCCGGGTATCTGTGGATGTTATTCGCCCATTAAAGAGGAGAATGAAGATCAGACAATCTGGTGCAGAGTTATTTTGGATCAATTTTAAGTACGAAAATGTGCCAACATTTTGTTTCATATCCGGAATCATGGGTCATTCAGAGAAGTTCTGCAGTCATTTGTTTGAGGTCCCTGAAAATGAAATCACTAAACCTTATGGGACGTGGATGAGAGCACCATTAAGACGTCAAACTCGTCTCATCGGTTCGAAATGGTTGCGGGAAGGTGGCGAGTGGAACTTAGATATAGACGGCGGTCGTGTAAGGAGCTCAACGGAGACAAATTTAGATCCTAAAAATCAGGAATCAGTTATTGAGAGAGAGACTCATGGCGGAAATTACCAACAGAAAGAGGGGGCAGAAATCATGGGAATTTGAATGTAAAGGATAAGATAGAGCTAGCAGACAAGATTGGATCAGATAAGTAGGGAATTACAACGATTGAAAATAAAAAAAGAAGAGCAGCTAATGGGCTTGACCAGCTTTATGAGTTAGGCCCAAATGCAAGTACAATTACTGGAGATGAGGATGTAATGGACAAGACCCAAGTAAAAGTCCAGCTATGTCACTGGATTCAAAAAACGGACATATGGCGGGCTCTATAGTAGGAGTCTGCTCTCAACAATGAGTCTCATCAGTTGGAATTGCCGTGGTTTAGGGACACCATGGGCCTTACAATTCCTATTGGAGAGTCTCCAGAAACGTCCCAGCTTTATCTTTCTTAGCGAAATTTTATGTAAAAAAGACAGAGTCGAGTATGTTAAAAATAGGTTGGGCTTTGAAGGTTGTCTTAAAGTTGAAGTCCAGGGCCAAAGTGGTGGACTAGCTTTTTTGTGGCGTAACATGAATGTTCTTTTAGTAGAAACCAAATTGTTGCTATGATCTCGATCAAGGATTAGGAGAGTTATCGTCTAACTTGTTTATACGGAGAACCAAATTGTGCCAAGCGTCATGAAACTTGGGACTTTATAAGAAAACTTCAATCAGTTAATACGGCTCCATGGTGTATGGTTGGAGACATGAATAATATTTTAAGCCAAGATGATAAATTTGGAGGCGGGCCTTACCCTCAGTGGTTGCTCAGAGGCTTTCAAACAGTTTTAGAGGAGTGTGATCTGAACGACATAAAGCTTGAAAGATACAGATACACATGGGAAAGAGGTCATGGTACGGAGGCATGGGTCGAAATCTAATTGGATCGAGCATTGGTTGTCAAGTAGTTTTCTGCAGTGTTTCACAGAATCTAAATTGACAAATATGGAGATTACTACCTCGAATGTCGTGGTTAACTTATCTTGAACCAAAAGTTTTAAGCTCGAGAATGCGTGTTAAGGGAACAAATGTTGCTCCAGATTGTAAAAGATATATGACAGTGTCATCATGACAAGTCGATTCAAGAAAAGATAAAGTTATGCTCAGATGTTCTTGCTAAATGGGGTAAGTAAATCACTGGCAGATTTAAAGACAGAATTTCTCAGCATAAAAAGGTTTAAGAAGACTGAAAGGGAGAAGAGACGAGAAGTCAGTAAAGCTCTACCAGGAGGCAATAAACTAGCTTGAAGAAATTTATTCCCAGCAGGAGACTATCTGGAAACAAAGATCTAAACAAATATGGCTTAGTGAGGGGGACCAAAACACCAGATACTTTCATGCAGCTACGAAAGTAAGAAGGAAAATAAATTACATATCGAAGCTGGAAAATAAACAAGGGCAAGAAGTTGATTGGGAAAACGGGTTACAGGAGGTGATGGTGGAGTACTTCAATGAGGTTTTTTCGGCATTAGTTACATGCAGCGGAAGTATTGTTAACTGTGTCAATCGATGTATTTCAGCAAAACAAAACGACTTCCTGTTAAGTAGGGGGGAGAAAAGTGAAGTTAAAAGTGCTCTATTCAGCATGCATCCTCACAAATCGCCTGGGCCTGATGGCATGAACACAGGCTTTTATCAAAAGTTTTGGCACAGTGGGTGAGGACACATATCAGTTCGTTAAAAATTTCTTCACCTCTGGAAAGTTCGGAGTGAGGACTACAGACACAAACAAATTTTTAATCCCCAAGAAATCAAATCCAACAAAAATGACGAAATTGAGACCGATATCATTGTGTAATGTCTTGTACAAAGTGGCCTCAAAGGTGTTGGCAAATAGACTTAAAAAAATCTTGAATGGTATGATCTCAGAAACAGAAAGCGCCTTTATTCCAGGATGACTTATTACAGATAACATCTTGATTTCTTACAAGATTATGCATTACATGAAAAGGAAAACTGATGGTAAAACATGATGGATGTCCTTAAAACTAGATATGAGTAAGGCTTATGATCATGTGGAAGGGAGTTTCTTATAATCAATTATGTTGAAAATGGGTCTAGCTGATCACATGGTCAATTTGTTTATGGAATGTGTGAGATCTGCAAGATATAAAATTGGCTATGCTGGAAAAGAATTTGGTGATATTGTTCCTTCTAGAGGGATTCATCAGGGTGACCCCCTCTCATAGTACCTCTTCTTGATCTGTATGAAAGGTTGTTCGGCTTTAATTCGAGATTTTGAGAATCATAGAATGATAAAAGGTATTCAAGTTGCCCGTGGCGCTCCTATTTTGAGCCATATATTTTTCGCAGATGATATTTATCTGGTTTGTAAAGCAAACCAAGAAGCTGTTTCTCAAGTGTTGGATATGCTTCATACCTCTGAAATAGCTTGTGGTCAGAAAATTAATGTTGAAAAATCATCTGTCTTCTTAGTAAAAATATGCAGCAGGAAGAGAAGCTGCATATTTGTCATGCTCTTTTGATTTGCAAAGCATGTGATAACACCACTTACTTGGGCTTTATCGAATATGTTGGGGAGTTTTGTGTTTGGGTATTGTTAGGTATGAAATGCACACAGAGGGGGAGGTGAATGTGTGTTTCTTAGATTTACTTGGTTTAGAGAAACTTTTTCAATCTTTTATAAACTGGTTTGATTAGGGCTTTGATGAACTAAACAGTTAAGTGTTTGTATTTGTAGAGATAACTTATATGTAAACAGAGAGATGCAAACAACACAAGTTATTAAAACTTAGTTGATTTTATTTCGAAATCAAATAGGTTATGCTACAAATCCAAGTTCTTGAAAATAAGAACTCAACTACTTTCTTGAGAGTGTTTTTACAAGTTAGTTCTGTTTTGTACATCTAGACAAAAGGACTGTGTCATACTATATAGATGAGCATGCACAGTTTACATGGACTTGCACTAAAATGGACTAACTAGAGAAATAAGGATACTTTGTTCTATTACTATTTCTAGCGTCCTGTCCTATCAGCATGTTGTAAAGCTGCTGTATCCTTCTTGTCTAGATCATCTTGACCCTTGATTTCCACTCTTCAAGCTGCATTTGTAGACTTCTAATCTCGATGTAAGATTGTTTGTTGACTCGTAATTTGGATATTCAAGAAAGCATATTCTGTGCAATGAACCATGACCGTGATGTCTGGACAGAGATGTTTATCAAGATGTTCAGATGACTACGTGGAGAACTGAACCAAGAATTCTCTTTCTTCATCATCAATCGAATCACTGTTTGCGACCTAGGATTCCATTTTATCATCAATCCAATCCCCGTTCACATTTTTTCTTTTTCTTATCAATGAATAGATCTTACATTGATATCATTTGTATTACCGATAAGTCACTTCTCTGTAGGATTGGTGAGTTCTCTATATCAGGTTCTTTGACTTGTCGATATGAGATCTCTGTAGCTTGTGACTTCTCGAAACAAATGACTTGATTGTAAACTTGACTTCTCT
>PHNY01299035.1:20038-33642 GCA_003724115.2 Anethum foeniculum
GAGTCTCGTCAAAAGTAATGCTCTTATCGTTGCTCGGTCCTATACTTTTAAAAGTTCATCTGTGAAGCATTCAAGTCATTTTTGAGATATAAATCTGTAAAGCATTCAAGTCAATTTTTTAGATATAATATTGCAGTGATAGACAAATAGTTTTTATTCATCTTTTAATTATATACTTTCTGATAAAAATTATTACCATTCATACTTTAATTCTATATTTTTGATGATTTTTGACTTATTTAAAATTTAAATTATGTATGTTTTAAAATTTTTATTGAAATTTAATTAGACAAATTATTAGAATCAATATATAATTATACTAATAAACTGAGACCCGATTAAAACCCGAACCGAACCAAAACCCGACGGACCGGGTCTGAATCTTGCATTCGGGTTTCAATCGGGTCCAGGTCCGGATCCGAATCCAACATATAAATTTGGGTATGACTCCGATTTTCTCGAAACCCGAACCGACCGACCCGATTGCCATCTACCTGGTGACACTTGAGTAGTTGAGTGTAAAAAATGGAAGTAATCCAGAAAAAAAGATATATTAACAAGGAAATTAAGGAGCCTAATCGGTAAAAACCTACTGATAAACCCTTTTTTTATGTACACTGCAGAGTGCAGACTGCACAACATAATTGTAATTAACAAATACACACACATACACATTGATGCTGGGTTGAACTTTTCACTCCTTCAGTCAGATCTGTTTATCTCACAGATCTCTATCTCTGAAATCAATCTCGCCCATGGCGATTACACATCATCTCCTAGTTATCACTTGCTTATTCATTGCTCTCTCTCCCTCTCTCGCCGATTCTATTCTAGGCTGTGGCGGATTCGTCGAGGTGATTATTTTTATTTTGATCAATTTGTATCTGTTTTAACATATATGTTTTTAATTGGAGTATGATTATATTTATTTGTTTTACTGCTCGATTTTAAGTTCGTTTATGCTCAATTTGGTTTTAGTTTTACATTCGGTTATTTTCGGTACTGTGATTAATTAGTGTTTGTGGTGTAGGCGAGTTCCGCTTTGATCAAGTCAAGGAAGCCGACTGATGCGAAATTAGATTATTCACATATTACGGTATGAATTCTATATTTCTTCATTCGTATTTCACTTTATTAGGACAAGCTTTTGGTGTTTCGTTTGCTCGCGGATGGATTTGATTTTTTGTTCGAGGAAACAGTATAAAGTGTAGTGGTCGAGTTAGAGTCTGAGTGTTTGTGTGTAGCCCCGTCTACTGTTATTGTTTATTTTTGTGGTAAGCTATGTGTTTAGAATTTTAAATTGTATAATGTTATTTTTGTTGTTTTTGTCATTTCTTCCGAGTTTGTATATTCTTTCTTTTGTTTTTGGATTGTTAGAACCTTATAATTCGGCTTTTAAATTATGAAAATGGAATTCCCTTGTGTTGTCCTCTGTATTTGCTTTTAACTAGTTTCGTGTTGATGACGAGTGCTGGAGTATAATGTTTTAACACCCTGCAGGTTGAGCTTCGGACTGTTGATGGATTGGTGAAGGATAGAACACAGTGTGCTCCCAACGGCTACTACTTCATTCCAGTTTACGACAAGGTATTTTCATTTGTATTATGCATTTTCCGCTCCAGTTGTACCCACAGTGAGTTAGTGTGCACAAACATGAAATTCCTAAGAAAGGAACTATGAACTTGATTTTCCAGGGCAACTAACTTGGTGGTGGCTTGGTTGAAATGTATGTATATGTATACTTCCGTCAGATATTTTAAGGATTCATATTCTTTGGGCAAACTTCTTGGAAAGGATTGCAGTTCAAAATTAAGATAAAAGTGTATACTTGTTCTTGGTAATTAAAAATTTAAAACATAAGTTCAGAAGAGAAATTTATGTATATGCATAACAGAGATATCTGCCTAAATGCTTGTGTGGTTTAGCGAGATTGGAATATATAAAGCATGTAAGAACCAAATACTGAGAAAACACAATTTTAGAATTGTAAAACTTGCCGAAATTAGATAATATCTCTAATCTACTGGGACTGGATTTTGCTTTACTTGGACTCAGTACTTCGAAAATGGATCGGTCAAGTGGTAAAAATAATATATATATATATATATATATATATATATGTTTAATGTGGATTCCCAACAGATTGACGATCGCTTACACTCAGTTTATTTTTTCTGTCCCTTGTAGATTAATGTAGTGTGGACAATGTGAGAGCTAGAATGTAGGTATCAATTACTTCAAATAAATTGTTTTTATGAACCTATATATAATTGCATAGTGAACCATGAGTTTGAAGAAGTAGCTTCCGCTTCATGACCTATTGCCGATATCTTTAGTGGATAAATTTTTTTTGTGGTGAGGTTGGGTCGAGTTTATGACCTAATGGCCTTTGTAGTGCCTTTGCAGCCCCAAAGTACCTAAATGATGACTATAAATAAGTTATTTCATAGAATATCCAAACTTCATCTACGTTAACAAGTCTTATCTTTATTTTTTTGTAGCATACCTATAGTAGTAGTACTAATGAATTGTTGTAATGCAAAAATCTTTCACTGCAGGGATCCTTTGTGATTAAAATAAAGGGACCCGTAGGATGGTCATGGGATCCAATTCAGGTTAGTTAAAGTTAGTTTGTTTCATTATCAGATGTATACTACCTTTCTCTCCTCTTTCTGAAAGAGCTATTTGTTTAACTAACCTTATTTTATGATCTGACATAATTACTAATGTTTGTAGGTTCCTGTGGTTGTTGACCACAATGGTTGCAATGCCAATGAAGACATAAATTTTCAATTTACAGGGTCTGTCTAACCATTACCACCTTATGGTCTTGCTTAGTTTGCAAATATATTAATCTTTTCTTTATGTTATAATAGTTATATATGTTACTTGTTCTTTGATGTGCATAGGTGTTATTGCCCTTGGTTATTCTAAAGTAGTACCTTTCCAGGTTCACTGTATCAGGTAGAGTTGTTGGAGCTGTTGGTGGGGAGAGCTGTTCCTACAAAAGTGGTGGTCCATCAAGTGTAACAGTTGATCTTTTGCATCATCCCTCGGGTGCTATCACATCATCTGTTTTGACTTCCACTGACGGAAGTTACTCTTTCTCAAACATTGTTCCAGGTGAAAATACTTTCCCACTTTACCAAAGATTATGTAAGTATGCATTATGGTCTATTGGCGTGGAAATTCGTTTACCCATTTATCTGTTTATGACATCATAATACTTTGAAAAGCCGACCGAAGCACCAGTATATCACTGCTCAATAAATGAGCTAATAAGCTCAATTCGTTCTTAAGGAGAAAGCTCATGCCCGTCCCTTGATGTGTGCCATTTACTCGTAAAGGTGGACTTGTTTGTTGGTCACAAGCTTTGGGTTGTACATCTACATAAAAAAACTTGTTTATTGCTTGGAACGTATATCTAAAATAACCTTCGGAATTATTGCATATCATAAAGCTTGGACTATGTAGGTTTCAACTTTATAAATCGACAGGAAACATGTTTTTTTATTCAACCTGGACGCTTGCAAACACTTATTTAAGCTATTGAACTAGTATTGCAATCAGCTTTTTCGAAGCCAAAAGCCAATGATATTACTTTGGCAAACAGCAAATTTTAAGGAGATTGTATTAATAATGAATTGTTCCAAAGAGGGTAAATAGTAAATTTCCTACTTCACACTTTTATGTGATTGATGGACTTCTATTATATATTAACAAATCGACTTAAGATCAGTATTAATGTGTATGTGTATATAGTTAAATACTTGTTTTCATTTATTGGTAATAGTTGAACCATCTATTTGTAACTTCATTCTTCCCTAAATTTTTTCTAAATTTTTTCTATGTCTTGTACTTAGTATCACCATATCATGCGATGCGTGTTATCACGAATACGACTAGTCGACAGCTAGTCAGCGACTAGTCGACGCGAAGGTACTCGGGCGCCGAGAGTCTTGAAGCCCGACTTGTCGTCTGCTAGTCAACTTGAAGGTCGCCCGAGAGTCTCGAAGCCCGATTTGGGGCCTTCCTAACCATAATTGTGTTTTACTGTGAGCCAAATGAGAGTACAAAAGATGGAGATGAAAACGAAATTAAAATATGCTTGATATGCATCATATTTATGTTTTTATTTGCTTGGATATGTTCGAGATTTGTAATATTTATGTTATATGCAGTACCTATGCTTATTTTGAACTTATTATTCTAGTACTTTTGATTTAAATTATGAAATGATGTGTTTAGTCATACTATATATTAAATCTGCTAAGTACATGTATAATGAACACTTTTTCGAGTTTTTACGAGTAGTCAGGCGACTTGTCGACTAGTCTTCTCGAAGGTACTCGGGTGTCGAGGCTTAACTTGTCGCCGTGATGATGCATCAAATCATCAGTACCTGGAATAGGATAGTTTAGTCATAATCCGAGGATTTGGTATACATGATAACTTGGAACATAAATAAAGATATCAGTGCATTCTTTAACCAAACTCCGGAGCTATGTAGTAATTGGCATATGAGGCTGCTGTCCCATACTAACTGTCTGCATTCCTTACTTAGAAACACTAGTATATAAAAGATGAAACATGTAGTTGCAGATCAGTTCTGCATGCAAACAAGTAAGATTGGAAATACTAAGATGTTACTAGTATATAATCACGAGGAGCAAGAAATTAAAAAATTATTCGTAAGCCCCAACTATGTTATGCTATTACCTCAGAATTATATCATTGTAAAAGTTCAATGAAATTATTCTCAGATATTGATTAGCATAGTTTCCCAAGTACTAGGATTAGTTAGTGTTCTACTTTTATTCAAGGAGATTTTTATTTTATCTTGAGATTTTTCGAACCGAATTATACTGATTATTAAAAAATGCTCTCTCTTAGCTATGGGTTGGGATCTATCATCTTTCTCCCTTCAGCAGTTTGGAAACCCTAGGGCTGTGGATTGTGTGCACTTGACCCACCCAAATCTATCTTTTTAATTTTTATTCCACAATTTTGTTGTTTAAAATTCTTGTCTTGCAAAACATGTTATCTATGCATTTACCTAGACCATAACACGAGAAGATATCCCTTTATAATACGGGGGACAAGTAATTAATTTCTACTTTATTTTGAGAAATTGCAACTGAATAATTTATTTTCTTTTTTCTTTTTATTACATAAGTTTGCATTGTCAAAATATGGTGAATATGTTTCCAAATAGAAATCATCTATTTTAAAGTCAAGCAAGCTCAAGGAGCTTGTACCAAGCTCAGATTATATCTTCAAGCTTGAGGATTACCATTCATGAACATGTTTTCATATTGAAGCCATCTACTGTTTACCCTTCAAAATGTGTGGGTGAAAGAATCTCTTCACTCTATCAGTTATCAGTATAGTTGGAGTTCTTATTTATTTTTTAGCACATGGCATATAGCTGGTTATTCTAAAAAAGTCTGGAATGTAGGAAAGTACAATACACGTGCTGCACATCATGATTTGCCCATTGAAGTCAAAGGTTCCACAGAGGTGTGAGTTCTATCCACAAAATTCTTTTTTCCTCTAGTGACTGTCTTTCTCCCAATCTCAGATCGTTGAAGGGATTCTACATTGCTACAACATTCTATGTTCTAATACTGTGAAACTTACACTTACTATAGGTGGAATTGGGCTTCGGAAATGCTGTAATTGATGACATTTTCTTTGTCCCTGGCTATGATATTAATGGACTGGTGGTTGCTCAGGTGATAATTTTTTCTGGTTCTTTTGCTCCATTGCTCCACAAGATTATTATTTGTGATCTCCTTATTGAAGCCCTAAACATTTTGATTGTTCTAAGTTATAACTATTCTTTTAACTAATAAACAGTAGGTACAACTTGTAGCATTCACTTTTTATGATAATAAATTGGTTTCTACTTGCTAGTAAAATAAGGAACCAACCCTGCCTAAGGTCCATACTAATCAGTTATCAGAAACCACTAATGAATGTAATTGTATTTGTATGTTAAGAGAAAAAATTAGATCTATAACATTTTCGCATTCACGGACGGACTATTGTTGCAAATTGGAATTAGATGACACCCGTACATTTCTGAAATATATCAAGACTATTGTTGTTATATTTCTAGATTATCAATTATTTGCACATTTACGGAAGGATTTTTAATGTTAGATCTGTTGAAAATTATGAAAAGCATCCCGAACATATTTGTAGTGAGAGGTGTGTACATTCCCACTTTTCTGTTTAACCAAGTTTTATATTATGGACCAGGTTATCAGAAATGGCTGAGAATAAGTTTAGTTTTTTTTTAATTATTCTAATAATAAAAATAATATCCTTTTAAATTTATGCTAATGCATAATTTATTAACCTTTCTTATGCAGGGAAATCCTTTATTGGGTGTTCATATATATTTATATTCAGATGATGTCTTGGAGGTGAATTGCCCCCAGGACTTTGGTGATTCTCCTGGCGAGAGCAAAGCTCTCTGTCATGCTGTATCTGATGCTGATGGAGTGTTTAAATTCAAATCTATTCCCTGCGGTAATCCTAGTGTTTGATGCTTTGATTTGATATGCTTACATCTGCAAAGGCTGTGTTTTTTGATATCATTCTTTTTTTTCAAATGACTAATGCATTGAACATCTGTTTCGATTATGTGCCTTTTGTGTCTCCTTCATCGTGACCCTCGAGACATGTACCAAGATGATAAATTTCTTGTTTTTAAAATTTACAAATCAGATTAACTAATTGAATTCACAACATTTTACTTTGTGTTTGTTAGAATATAATATAAGATCCTAGAAAGGGCCATTCTCTAATACCTTAAGGTTTTAGAGTAACCATGTTCCTTAACATGGTATCAGAGCTCAGGCTGCGGGAGGACTCAGGTTCGACTCCCTGCCACCCCCAATATTCTCATAATTATTATGGACATGAAAGGCAAAGTTATGCCCCAAAGAAGGGGCCCGTGATCCACTCTTCGACCCGTAAATGGGCTTTCGAGTGAGGGGAGTGTTAGAATACTAATATAAAATCCTGGAAAGGGCCATTCTCTAACACCTTGAGGTTTTAGAGTAACTGGTTCCTTAATTGTGTTCTCTATTATGTGGGCATTATTATACTAATTATATCCAATTTTTGTTCGTAATTTGGGTTCATAGGCTTTACTTTAATCCTATTCTTGACTGAGAAATGAGCTTGGTGACTGCCTACTCTTTTCTTGGTGTAACATAACTTGCTTTATATTCTGCTCACAAATGTTCAATACATATTTAAAGATAATGAAATACTGAAAAATTGGATTATTATGTGCTTCCTGTGTTTTATGCAAGCGTATAGTCAACCAAGATGCTTTTCTTTGTTCCTATGGCGGAACAAATGAAACAACTCAATCATTAAAATGATTTTGCATGTACCATTTAATCTATCAAATTGTTGTGTGTTATGCAATATACTGGTATTTTTTTCACTGTTATGTTGTATTTGGAAGACTTATGCTAGTTTTGAACTTTAACATATTATATTCTTATTTATTTATCACATATACTTGTGTCGTATCTGTAGGGGTATACAAGCTGATTCCATTCTACAAGGGAGAGAACACCGTGTTTGATGTTTCACCTCCATTCTTGTTTGTATCAGTTCAGCATGAGCATGCAACCGTCCCCCAGAAATTTCAGGTGCATTATACAGTTCTCCTGTGATGGATAGTTGGGATTGTTTGTTCTTGCAATGTAGTGTTTAAAAACTTTTCTACTGTTGGTATATGCTCTCTTTGTCATGCAAATCTTCCACAGTACACTGAACAATTACCAATCTGCACTCAATTTTTTAAAGTTAACCTTCAAATTAATCCGATGGATTATTTTTCTTCACCTTTTAGTCTTTTACCTTTCAGGTTCTTTTGAGGCTAAATATTTAATCCTACACCCTTCCCAGGTATACTTAGGTACATTTAAAAGAAGTAAAAAGTGATGTTTAAGTGATGGATAACTTGACCAAATTTTATATAGAACAAGGGCACATATTTTGATAGTCCTGGGATTATTTATTCCTCGAAATAAATATAGCCTTTCTAAGATAATTCCAAACCATAATTGTAGATATAAAGGTAGGTTTTAAGTCCATGACATAGTGCATTATATTTGCTTTCCGAGTACCTAAATATTCATTTCTGAAGAAAAGGTAGTAGTACCATCGACTTCGAAGATTCATAAAGGTAGGTCTTTGTTGATACTAACTTTGCACTTTTCTCAGAATCTGGATCTTTGCGGGCTTTTGGTGTCACATTAGCATGCCATAGTTTTTTAGGATTTCATTTTGGAATATTTCGGGTGTGCAGGTTACTGGATTTTCTGTTGGTGGTCGTGTAGTTGATGGAAATAACATGGGAGTGGATGGTGTAAAAATTGTAGTAGATGGCCAAGAAAAGTCTATTACTGATAAAGAAGGATATTACAAGCTTGACCAGGTAAAATTATTCCACGGGACATATTACAAGAATTTTACACACATGTGTTTCATTTTTCTCTTGAAATTAGTTTACCCTGCGTCTAAGTTTTGCTACTCAATTGGCATGCCAAGTTGAGTTGGTATTTTACATTCTTATATGGTTATAGTAGGCAACTTTCCTTCATTTTTTAAAATCTGAATGATTAATTTGTACGGTTTTGATTCTTACCAAGAAATACATCTTACGGGATACGAATCTAAAACAAAATAAAGGAAAATTTCTATTGTTATTCTTTTATCAAGTTATATGTTATCTTGTCTATGACATAAAATCAGATTGTTGTTGTCTTTGCCTCTTGATTTCAGTAAAAAATTCGTCTTCTTCTGTAGCTACTGGTACTTGTAAACCAAAATTACTATTTTCTGTCTATTTTTTGATATAGCGGTGTCTATTTTATGTGAACTTGTGTTAGGGATACATGTTGTTTTGAGGATACACATCCATTAGTTATCTACTCCTTTTCCGAAGTACAATTGATCTATCGGAGAAATGAAAAAGTAAAATTAGGTTTTGGAAAGCATCATAACTAAGACTCCTAAAGGAACATAGTGACCTGTTGTTAAGTGGTAATAAAGAAATCTGTATAAATGGTCAGCAACATACTCTTTCATCTATCTGAACCATCAGTTATGATGTTCCTACCTTTGCTATTGCCTTCGTATCCCGACATGATGGGTAAACTAGTTTTTCTCCATATAAAATAAATTTTATATCTTATTTTCCTAATTATTATCTTGTAATTACTACTAGGGGTATATGATTTGTATGATTGTATGATCTTAGCTTGTGGAATTCACTCTGGACTCAACAGTATTCCTATCTTTTCCAGGTGACATCTAAACGTTATACGATAGAAGCAAATAAAGAACATTACAAGTTTGACAAGCTGCATGATTTCATGGTAAGTATAGCTAATACCTATTGTATAGAAGCTAATACTTATCGTATTCTATATTGGATTTGTTAAAGTAGTTAAGTTGTCTCAAGAATTTGAGCGGAGTCTTGATTATACTTCATATCTTCTTGTTAGGATGTTTAAAGCAAAACATATTGTTCTTTAAAAATGTGGATGTCTTAAAGAGTTTTTATGTAAGCGTGGGACCCAGAAAAAACAATTAAAAAAAGTCAATATAATTGGCATGCCAGTTGTACTTGAGACATCTTGAGGACGTAGTATGCGAGAATAAGTGAGTCTTTTCATTGCAGTTAGTACGTAGACACCAAGTTGTGCATTACTGCTCCCTCTATCTCTCATCCAAGCACTCATATTATCTGTTTGGCATATTCTTATGTTTGTTAGGTTCTGCCAAACATGGCTTCGGTAGTTGATATTAAAGCAATCTCCTATGATGTCTGTGGCCTAGTACAGACAGTCTCTCCTGGTTATAAAGCGAAGGTGATTACAAGGTTTTTTCTTAATGCATTTTTTTGCATCAATATATTCTGCATGTTACCTTTATCAGCTTCAGATAAAGAGCACAGAACATGTAACATAATATGCATATGCGATTACGCATTTCGTAAGAACATGCATTACATTTACCAAATTCTTGGCATTCAAAGATTTTGAGGTAGGTATTGGGCCTCATGGTATACTTACATAGTTGTCATTCTAAAACAATACCTTTCAAGAATGGCGTCTTCCAATATATATTTGTTATTATTGACTTCTTTATTTAATCTCTGTGCTAGGCATGAAAATTTCATTCGCAGACATGTACTATTATGTCTTCATATTTTCCATTCATGTCTATACCCTGTTATATTCTTATATATATCAATTATGCATGTGTATCAGGTTGCTTTAACTCATGGACCAGAGAATGTTAAGCCACAAGTAAGACAGACTGATGATAATGGTAATTTTTGCTTTGAGGTATGTTGATACATTTCTAGTTGGTTGTTTGCTAGTTTTGCTTGTCCAGTGTCTCTACTTCTGTTATACTTTATCCTCCTGACAGATATAGCAGTTTCTGGAACCACATTGTATGGGTTGGGGTCATAATTTTGAGATTACTCAATTCTACTTAAATGGTTTTCAGGTTCTACCAGGTGAGTATCGCTTGTCATCTTTTGCGGCCAAGCCTGAGCGCGCGCCAGAGCTCTTGCTCTTGCCTCCTTATGTCGATGTCAATGTCAACAGACCATTACTAAATGTCAGATTCCATCAGGTAGTTGCAAAGGCTGCTCAGACTAATCTATTTTACCTTAGTCTGCCTCTACATCGTCTATTTTCTTTCTTCAAAATGTCTATTCAAAATGTCTGTTGTTGCTCACCTAGCAATATAGAGGGAAGCTGGATCTAAATTTGAGGGTCTTATGAAGTGTATCTTTATCTTGCTTTGTATTCTTCTTTAAATAATTTGGGACACAACAATTTTTTAAATATTAGGATTGGTGTTTGCCCATATATTACCTTTAAGTTAAATAGTTAAAGTCTGTGCTGTTGGCTAGGTAGTCACAGTGGGCTGCATTTAATCATATTACCACATTGTTAACATAGTACTTTTTTGGAATGAATCAGGCACAAGTAAATGTCATTGGTTCAGTCATGTGCAAGGAAAATTGTGGCTCTTCTGTTTATGTTACCCTTGTAAGATTGGGTGGTAGCAGTAAAAAAGAGAGGAAGACAATTAGTTTGACTGATCAGAGTAGTGACTTTCTGTTTCCTAACATCCTACCAGGGAAATATAGGCTTGAGGTATTGTGCTGGACTTTTGAAATCTTGTTATACTTTTTCCTCTTGCATATTACCCTTTTTCATCTTTCATGCTGAAGCACAAGGACTAAATGGTGTAACAGCATACCTGCCTTAGAGCCTTCAAATTTCTTGGGAGTAGTACTCCATGCTATTGTGATTTCATAATTTATTAGTTTTCATTTATCTCACTCTTAAAACCACTGCTTTCATTTTCAGATCAAACGCCAGTCCCCAGGATTGTCAGAAGATAACTGGTGCTGGGATAAAAAATCTTTTGATGTGGATGTAGGTACGGAGGATGTTAATGGGATTTCATTTGTTCAGAAGGGTTACTGGGTCAATGTTGTCTCCACTCATGCGGTAGATGCGTACTTAACTCAGCCAGACGGTTCCCACATGAACTTGAAAATTGAGGTTATTCTCTTCTGTAAGAGAAATTTATCTATTTAAATCTTATGACACTTACCGAATATAATCACTGCTTCATGTACAAAACTAATTGTTCTTTCTTCATTTTTTTGCTGTTTTCTTGAACATTGCAGAAAGGTTCACAAAAAATTTGTGTAGAAACTCCAGGAGTACATGAACTTCGCTTCGTAAACTCGTGTATTTTCTTTGGCAGCTCGCCCGTGAAAATTGATACTTCTGATTCTTCGGTACCACTCTTGTATATTTCAAGTTCTTCTGTTATAACCTTGTGTTCTACTACTGGCTTGATCATTTGGAATTCCCTTTTAACTAGATGCTTTTTTGTCTCCATAGCCTGTGAGTCTAAAAGGAGAGAAATATCTTCTGAAAGGTGAAATATCAATTGAATCAAGCTCCGTCGATGGTTTAGATACGAGAGCTGACACAATATTAGTAGACATTTTAAACAGTGAGGGTACATCTGTTATGGGTACTAGTGCCAAATTCGTAGGTGCTAGGAATGGTCAACCAGGCGTGTCTATCTTCGAATATTCATTATGGGCTAATCCTGGAGAGAAACTTGCATTTGTTCCTCGGGACGCAAGGTACATAGCTTAATTGTTTTCTGTTGCAATGCATATAAAGTTTGGTGGTGTTGTCCATGTCGAAATGCATCTCTTTCCTTTTAATCTGTTTAAATTTTTGTCCTATGTTACTTGGAGCGGGGAAAGAAAATTTCTTTCATTCTTTGCCTTGAGAACCATATTTCTCATAATTGAAGCACGTGTAATTATCTTATATCTTCTCAGTTTCAAACCTGTCAAAAAGCTATTTTCAGTTGTAGTTGAATTTTTGTATCAACATAAACACCAATTTCTCTCATATATTCCACATCAATTCATAATTTGTAACAGTAAACATGATATTTAGTCTATTAGTAGACTCATTCCAATAGTTTGAACAAAATCTTACCCCCTTATGCTTTTTCATATAAGTAGTATCATTCCTTTTATACTATCATTTTCATCACAGAAATCTCCACCCATCTCTTTCACATGTAATTTTCTTTGTAACTTTTACTCGGTTATCACATTCGTTCTTCTGCCCCCCTTTTTTGTACAACTGGAGCATACCCAGGTATTTTGCAAATATTAAGAGAGCCACGACCTTAAGCGAATATTTTGGATCAAAGTGCTTAACTGAGAAACTGTGGGAGCGGAATATTACAATGCCCAATTAGAACCATTGGACACTTGACGAGTACACAGACTATTTGTGCTTCTATTTTATATATCGATATGTAGAACTTTAAAGTTCAATGCGCAAAGCCAACCTGAAGGTCATCTCCACAAAGTTCACTCTGTAGTCTGAACTTCTTATTATTTGATAAATAAAGAAACTGTATGGTGTGTACAAGTAGCTGTAATTGCGGTCAGTTAGGTCTTTGTTTACCTTGTATTGGGAGAGCTGATAGGTACTTAAAGTTTTTAGGGTTCTTGTTTTCACCATCATATATATATGTATACACACACACACACACACACACACACATACATACATATATATATATATATATATTTATGTAGGTAGAAATTTAGGGAGAACTCCCTTATATAGAGTCCGGGGGAGAACCATTATATAAATATATAATACATATATTTATCTCATTTTTCATTAAATATAATTATAAATTTCAATGATCGAAAAAAGAAATTATGCAACTTTTTTCTTTAAAAAATCATTGAAAATTAATGAAGTAGTTCAAAGTGATTCTATAGTAGAATCACACTTATCCAAAATTATTCTACAGTAGAATAAAATAAAATTAAATTTTTTATGTTCATTTTAAGTATTTTATATTATTCAAATATGATTTTTATTCTACATTGGCATCAAGTTTTATGTTTTGTGAAATAAAATTTTACAGTTATTTATGAGATTCTATAATAGAATCAATGGTTCTCTCCGGGAAAGAGGGTTCTCTCC
>PHNY01299038.1:19856-44630 GCA_003724115.2 Anethum foeniculum
GATAGACCTCTACCGCCATCCTAATTAAGAATATCATAATTGTGACCCAAATACAAGACATACACAAGGCTTGCAGAAGAAAAACAGAAAAAACTCCAAACTATCCGTATCATGAACATGGAATTTACAGTCACTTTTCTGATACCATGTACCCTATCGACATAGAAATTCCCTACCCTTTAAACCAACTTGTTGAAGAGCTATATAATTCCACCATTCTGAAAAAATTTAGTACTAAGAAAGCCCAAACATTTTCTAATTTTATTCTGGACTCAACACGAAATGCAGGAAATTACAAGCAGGACCTAAATCAGTTGCTTCCTGGGGGAACACTAGGCCATTGCCGATCCCCCCCCTTGATGGATTGTTTTAGTAATCACGACTGGGCATATTACGACCACGGCCCCTCCCATAATAACCATATCCTCTTCCATAATAACCTCCTCTAAAATGACCGCCTCGACTAGGACCTCGACCACCCCTGCCACCACCACGATACCTTGAAAATTCTCCAAATGTCTGCAATTTAGAATCAAGTGAGCACATGCTAGACTGTAAGAAAATTCAAAAAAAAAAAAACTTTTAATTATTCAACAGCAAATAGCTCAAATGTACCTCAGTGTCTAACTTCATCTGCTCAGAAAACTTGGTTCTTCCATTATTAGATTGATTATCAGTTGAATTGCTAGAGAGGGTATCAAAAAAATCATCCTTGCTATATACAGGCTGTGTATTGCAAGAGTACATAATACACAAATGAAACATCAGATCTAAATTCTAATTTTAATGCCTTTAAGATAAATAATTGTGGAAATAAAATACAGATAAAAAAATTAATTCTCACCTTGACCTCAAGCTTGGGTAATTCAGCATTAACTTCTTCAAAATGATAATCTTCACTAGCATTCTCATCCCCTTCCTTTGAATTGGATTTGTTACCTTTACCAAGATAACCCCAAACTTCATCCTTGTTAAATTTCTCATTCATAGCCATAAAATCAAATTCTTCTGTAAATTTCATAACAGGGCGTGAATTCTGCAAACCAAATGTTTTGTTATATCAGTATCACCCCACAAAATTCCAACTGTTCAGAAATTCTACTTGAAGCACATCAACTGATACATAAAGCTCACATGCAGTGGACTCACATCTAGAGTACCTTCTCCCTCCCAAGTCCCAAACAAAATACAACACACAATTGACCAACAGCCATGGACAATGTATATACATGGAAGGATAGGCTAACAAATGGTGACCATAAAGACATTCAAGTGGGCTCCTCAAACATCTATTTATGCCACAGAATTACTCCACAACTTTTCACAAAATAGCAAAAAAATCTAATCATGAGAAACAAATTAATAAGGATCTAAGATATTGTAAACATGTGAAGACATAGCATTGCAAACTTTGTTGAGCAAGATTTAAATATATAATAATATAAATAATAGCAGGAATTACCCCTGATCCTCTTCCTCTTTCACGTCCTCTGTAGTTGTTGTACCGAGCTTGATGAGAAGGTCCATTTGGCTAAATCAAAATACAGGTTGAAGCATTGTTAGTCCTCGTCAAATGTTTAAGAGCAACTTCTGACTAAATAAACTCAACATGCAATAAAACATATCACTCACTTTGACCCCAAAAAATAAAACACAAGATGATTTCCGAGCATATCTAAGTTAAAATTCTTCTTTACTCTTACTATAGTATTGTGCAATGAACACGAATTTTCAAAGTAGAAAGGACTAAAGATTGTCAGCTGGGAAATGAAGGTGAACTGCTTAAACGGATGATCAAGCATGGAACGTGACCAAGACTTGAAAAAGCACCTCAAACTGAAAAATACTCAAAGATCCTTCACAAGTTTCTGTCAGACTGAAGCCACTAGGTTACACGACTATATTTAACATGCTTTTACAAACAAATGCTCGGTATTCCCCAAAGTTTTTGCTTGAAAGGCTACTGCATATACCCAAAAAGCAGTGGTTGATCCTTTTTAGCAGGATATAAGCACAAAAGAACAGAACAAAACTTCTAAAGTAAAAAAAGAAAAAAAGAACAAGCATATTTCCTTTAGGTAGTGTCCCGTTAATTATATGTTTTTTCTAGTCAACTACAAGAACAATTTGCCTCAGATATCAATCAATAATGATGAAGCAGAACAGCTATCATTCTTACTACTAAAATACCTGCAAGTGCCAACCGGTAGATGATATCAATATTATCTAGCAAACTTGAGAATGCTAACACAGGCATAAAAATGAAATGTAAAACAAAAAATACACAAGCATAAATTCTTAATTAGTTCCAAAATTAGTATGACCCATACCTTATAGACAGGGCGCGTCTGTTGCGGTAATGACAAGATTGGTGGCTGAGCTTCTGTGGCAACTGGAACTGGTAGCTGCGATGGTTTTTGTGGGGATACTTGAACCACTTCCACATCCTTATGAGCTACTTGTGATGGCATAGCCGATGAAACTGCAGTCTGCCCAGATTGTAAGAGCTGCCCAGGGGTTACAAGTGTGGGTGCTGCTGTCTCCGTTTGAACTGAATTTGATATTCCTACTATAGAGGGAATAGGTTGAGAGGTGGTTGAATACTGTGAGGCTGAACTAGCAGTAGACTTGTTAGAGATGGGAGGCACAATGGTAGTTGCATCTGGAGCTGAAGTGGTTAACACAGATGGTGATTGCAAGTTAGCACCCAGTGGCGCTATAGGAATTGCAGAATTAGGAGCCTTATTTTGCATAAAACTAGGCAATGCTTCTGAAGACAGTGTTATAGCTGGAGCAGGAGGCAGACTTGAAGGAAAAGAGGTGTTTGTTGAATTGAGCGCACTAGTACTAGTTGGAAGCAAGGGCAATGGGAATTCCGGAAGGTTGGAACCTGGCAAATTTGAAGCTCCAGTTGGCAACGACGGATTAAATGCAGGGTACTGCATTGGCTGTTGCAATGCAGGTGGCATTGCCAGCCCAGGTGGTGGCCGAAGCAAAGATTGCTGGTGGACTTGAGGAAGCCCATTTGGTGGGGCATAATAACCTGGCCAATACATTGGCATTGGGAGTCCACTACCATTTGCACTTGGATGGGGAGGCGAGGGACCCCAAGACCCCAAATTTCCTCCTGGTTGGTACAAAGGCATACCTCCTTGGTAAGTTGAACCAGGTTGTCCTGGTTGTGCAGTATGAGAGAGACTGTCCGTCAAAGACCCAGTAACAGGAGGCGGAAAGTTTGAAGATGTGGAAGATGGACGAGTATAATGAGACTGCATTGATGACAGAAAATAATCACAATCTAGAACAGAATATGTTGTGGGGTGTGTGTGTGTGTGCATGATCATTGCTCTAACAAACCTGAATTATTGCCGGATCACTGTTTATGGTTGCAGTTTGTGTTGGAGGTTGAACAGGTGGAGATGATTTAACTTGAAGGTCCTGAAAAAGACATGAAGGAATTCAACCATTTTAGCTTCTATCATGATGGATGCTTGTGATGGTTTTAATGTATAGCTATCATCTGAATAAAATGCCAATATAGCTATCATCTGAATAAAATGCCAACTGCCAAGGCAATTACACAGAAGCAAGTATATCAACCGTAAAATACTACTCCGTAAAAAAAAAAAGATTAAAAGTCATATACAGCGGTTTCGTATATATAATATTATATATATATCGAGAGAGTTAAGATCTATGGAGACCACTTTTTGGTTGGAGACTTGGAGACCACATATGTTCTGTAGTTAAAATATTCCATAAAAACATTATAAAATTTATTGTTTTGCAAATCATGTTCTACAAATATCATTATTTTATTAAAAATGTTGAAAATCCTATATATATTTTGCATGTAGGACCAGTGTTGTTTAAGGCGCAGATTATAAAAAAGTGCAAGACCTAACTTTGAAGCGCGAATCGCGAAGCGCCATTAATCGCACACCTTTTTATCAAAAAACTAAATTATCATAGATTTAACAAGAAACCAATACTTGACATAATCTTAACACTCAAACATAACAAAGAGCATAAACAACATGATAATAATGTCAATATTAAAGCCTAAAATCGATAAGGTTCTCTAATTCAAACACTTCGATGTCATCTAACTCATTCTTTTAGATGGAGGTTGAGATGTAGAGACTGTTGAGAGACTTGAAATGGAGGCTGAGTGTTGTGTGAAACACTTCAGGATTTTTTTTCTCTTTTACCCTTCTTTTGAAGGTATTCTTGTCTTTTACTATTATGAGCGCCTTTTTGCACTTTTTATCGCCTTTTGGACGATTTCAGAATCGCCCTAAATCGCATATTTTTGAATCGCAAACCTTGCGTCTAAGCGCGAAGCACAATTAATCGCGCCTTTAACAACACTGTGTAGGACATTGAAAAACGCATTATTATACAAAACATATGGGTTTTGCTTGTTGAACATAGATGATTTTCAAAAAATTTATTAAAATAGTGATACTTATTTAATATACTTCACAAAATAACAAGTTTCATTATGTTTTGATTGCAGAACATATAGTCTATGATAAAATAGTGGTCTCCAACTCTCCATAAAACTTTCATATATATATATACACACACACACACATAAAAGAATATAAATTTAACTAAATTACATTTAATAGCTTCCAATACATACTATTACAGTCGAACAAAAAAGACAACTCTAAACGGATAGCAAGGGGAATAAAACAAATATATAGTATATACTCGTGATGTGAGCCCTGTTTCGAAAATCGGCCTAGGTCAGCATCAGCGCCCTAATTCTTGCAAACACCGGGCATTAGAAGTTTTTTGCAAACATCGGGCTTTAACCGGGTCTAGTATGGGCAGATTAATTGGTCAAAAATTGTCAAAACAAAAATTGCAAAAGTACACTTATTTCTTAGAAATTAAGGCTTAAAACATATGGGGGTATTTGATTTTAAAAAAAAGGGGTATTTACATTTTTACTTCTATATACGATATTTTTTAATATTAAAAAAATATTTTCTATAAAAATAATATTCATATTCATCCGATTAATATTCCAGATTACTATTCCATCTCTGCCTTGCGTCTAGCACTTTTTAGAACATTAAATGTGAGAAACATATAATAATAGCAAGAAAAGACATTCCCATTCAAGCTACCAGTATTGAGGAAACCAAATTTTATGTTCCGATCCAAGTACCTTAATATCACTTCCACGAAACAGTATGTACTCATAAACTTTCTCACTAGGCATAACTTGTGGACCATCTTTCTTACGTCCTTCTGTTCCGAAAGATCTCACTGACATCCCAAAAAAGCATCAAACGTTAGCATTGAAATTAAAACACGTAATTAAAAATCATATCAAATACCACACATAAAAGAACCACTTTTTTCGGAGAGATATCAAGATTACTTGCTTAAATTTCATCCTTTCTTCTTAAAGTGAAAACCCATCCCAAAGAATAACTAATCATTTCAATGTTTCACAACAAAAGATTCAATCTTTCACCAAATCACGTAAAAAAAAAAGTCTTTACATCATTAAATTGAGAAAAAATATCAAATAACACAAACCCAATACACAATTGCTAATCCTACCTTAACAAAAATCTAATTAGCTCAATTTCCACGCAAAAGATTTAATCTTTTACAGAAATAACAGCAAAAATCTAAACAATAGCCAATCACTTCAATTTCAACACAAAATATTCAATCTTTCACCAAATTAAAAGTAAAAAAACAATCTTTACATCATTAAATCAAACAAATACACCAAACAACACAAACCCATTACACAATTACTAAACCTACCCTAAAAAACCTAATTACTTTCATTTTCCACACAAAAGATTCAATCTTTCACACAAATAACACTAAAAATCCAATCTTTACATATAAAAAACAATTAAAAACAGAAAATTACCATTCCGCAATCCAATACTAGACTCATCAGTGTTGATGTTATACAAAATCCCTTCATATCGAATCTCACTCTTGGAAGTAAGGCTAATTAAACTCCCCACATACGAATCGGCCGCTGAATTAGATCTAGAACTCTCTGCAGCCATGCTGCAAATACACACGATCGAGATTTATAGAGAGATGGAGAACAGCGCTTCACTGGGTGGCTAAGTATATATAGATAGGGGAAAATAGAGGACTTGAGAGGAGTGAGAGCAAGGATTGATTTGTTGACTCTTTTGCAGATAGGTGTAGAAGATTATTAATATTGTAGGGTTTCGGATTTTAGTGCCTGCTTTTGGGGTTACTCATGTTAATCTCTTTTTTTCTAAAAATATTAGAAAAAATATAACTTTCTTTTTTATTTTTTAATTTAAAGAAATTATTGCTAAAATTTGCACCTATTATAAATAAAAAATATTATTAAATACATGAGTATATTTATATGTTTCTGACTAAAAGTATTTTTCATATACTTAAATTTATCATACGTGAATAAAATATATATTGGTATTCGATTGCTCTATCATGAAATTAATAAATTAATATGCATTTTTATATTAATTTATATTTATAATAATATAAAAATCAATTCGAGAAAATTTTTACTCCGTCCAATTAATAATACTATGATGAGAAAATGATCTTAATAACATATTTATAAACCTCACTATCTAAAATATCACTTTTCGTTCGGTTATCCAATTTACCCATCTTTTCACGCAATGCATGATATACATTCGTATAACTAATAATGAACTTGTTACAAAGTATGTGGTCAGTAATCGTCTCCTTATTCCGCATATAAAATTTTCTTCAATATAGAATTTAAACACACAAAAATACTCGGAATTAATTTTTAAATCAACGCAATTGAATATAAAGGTGAGTATTTGCTTTTTAGATCCTATATAAAAACCTACTCTCCCCGATCACAATAAAGAAAATCAAATCAACTCATCGTAGTCCAAATCGAGCAATGTTGCATTTTGAGTTTTCTCCATTTATTGGGGTTATTTATGATATGAAATGGATTCTAATGACACGGCGATACTGGGAGCGGAAGAAGTGAATAATAGTAGTGGTAAGGGTTGAGAAATGGTAAAAGAACATTAAGTGTATACTTATAAGAATACTCACATATACCAAATACGTATGCCGAAATACTCGCAAGTCATGAATACGTACGTCCGATACTCGCAAGTCTTGGATGCATATGCAGCTGAGCAATATTATTAAACAAATAACTAGCAACATACACACATATTTAACATGTGTGCACAATACCCATGCATACTCACAATACGTATACAGAGCGATATTTTAGGCAAACTATGCAAAATGTTATTCTGGTCACAACTCCGTCAAAAAGTGATATATAAGGCGTTCACCGCATTCGGTTCATCTCTTATAAAAGTTCGGCATAACTAGTTTGAGAGTATAAAAAAATAGATATTTTTCAAAAATTCAGCCCACTAGATCTAAATCAAAGTCATAAACGAGTTTTAACATAAAAATTGAAATTTTTCGAGATCCCATCAGAATTCGCTAAATACACAAATGTATTGTTATATACTATCAATCTAGCCACTTGATTGTTGATTGTATAAGGGAGGTTGATTACAATCAAAATAAATTAAACTTATTTTTGATCTTTTCGAAGACTCGAGAACAAAAAGATAATTGCTAAAAATAAAAATACGGGTATTAAAACAGGTGGTTTGTTTGAGCTCACCAGATGAGATGTATAGTGAAGAAATAATTTGTGCAAGTTACAAAGTATTTTCACAACTGTTTTTACAGTGTTTGCTCTCGAGAATTCTCTCTATTTACACTCACAATACACTTGTATAAATTTTATTTCTTGAGATTTAACACTGCTACACTTGATTTATATATCACCAAGTTACATGTTACTAAACAACAAAGTTTTTATATTCTCTGGGTAGAGTAAGATGCTTCTGCATTCCATACATGTGACTTGATCAAATTAGATAGATTTGTGTTTAACATATTGCATTTTGAATCCTCCAATTTGTTTGCACATAAATGAAATGTTTCATTCTTTTTCAAATTTCCAAGCAGATAAAATCTTTGTCCTAGCTTCCAAATTCCACCGAGTCTTGTATCAATCTATGTGATGAGTCAGATGTGTCGTATTCTCCACAGTTAAGTCTATCAATGGATATCTGAACTTATATCCATTGATAGTATTCTTTTGATCAATATTGTGTTGGGCTTGCTAATCTTGTATAAATCTATGTGATGTGTCAGATGTGTCGTATTCTCCATAGTTAAGTCTATCAATGGATATCTGAACTTCTATCCATTGATAGTATTCTTCTGATCAATATTGTGTTGGGCTTGCTAAGCAGGCCTTAACTCCACATTAGTATGACATTGTCCGCTCTAGGCAGATCCCGCACGGATTTGTTTTTGGATAACTCCCAAAAGGCCTCATACTAATGGAGTTATCTGACTGCTTATATACTAGTAATCTGCCCCTCCCACAACCGATGTGGGACAACTATTAACAATCTCTCCATTCACACATCGGGCTCGACACCTGTCTAATCTGCCTCCTGAGTGTTATCAGGCTCCCCCTTGACCCAATACTGGAAGTCCGTCTGACTCTCTGCTCCCCCTAGAGCTGAGCAAAACCGAACCGAAACCGAAAAACCGAACCGGACCATACAATTTCGGTTTGGTTCGGTTTGAGTTTTTCCAAAAATTTCGGTTAATTCGGTTTTTCGGTTTAAACCGAAATAAAATTAATTTGGTTCAGTTTATCTAATAATCGGTTCGGTTTTAACCGAATTAACCGAATTATACATGTATATATATTAATTATATAAATTTTATACATAAAATATCAATATATAATTAACTAATTTATTATATTTTCTAGTGATAGCTACCTTCTGCTGGGTTCCATCTTTATGATCGTTATTGTTAATAATTCAAGAAGTGTAGTCTTTAAAGTTTGCAGTGATCCACCTGGTATCAAGTTTAAATGTTGCCTAGATTTTTTAATAAACAAATTCATGGAAGTATATAGAAGTGTGTATATCTGGGGTTATAAATGTAATAGTGTTATTTGTGTCTCTTGTGCTTTTATAGTTATGCAATTCACATTTGAGAAAGGTTTGAATCACCAGGCAAGAACAACAATTCAACAGTTTTCTTTTAAGCGAAAAAAAATTGATTTGTTATTAAACCGAACCAAATTAACCGATTTTCGGTTCGGTTCGGTCTAAGATTTTTAATAATTTTGGTTTTCGGTTATTTCGGTTTGGTTCGGTTTTGGACCGAACCGACCGAATGCTCAGCCCTAGCCTCCCCCTAGGCCTATACTGGAAGGCCCGTCTGCCCTCCCTCTTAAGCCCATTCTGGGATAACCCATGCCATTTCCTAGGCCCATATGGGAGTCCATGTGAGATTGTTATGGACCGTTATAACCTGAAGCTCTGATACCACTTGTTGGGCTTGCTAAGCAGGCCTTAACTCCACATTATTATGATATTGTTTCTAAGCAGGCCTCATACTAATGGAGTTATTTGGCTGCTTATATACTAGCAATCTGCCCCTCCCACAACCAATGTGGGACAACTCTTAACATATTGATGGTCATCCGTTGATTAGCTATACTTCATACCCATTGATCGTGTTGAATATCATCCATTGATAGTCATTTCACATGTGCATAATTACAAGACATCAAATGTTTACAATTCACCCACCTATTCTACACATCTATTGATAGTCAACATGACTTATCCATTGATCAACTAACCTATTACGATAACTTGAAACTTAGTTAAATATGTTACATAAACACTTATCCATTGACAAGTTTCCCTATATCAATAGATACTTCATAATGATTCTATCCATTGACAGACTATAATTTAACTTATACATATTATGTTTAAGTGTTGAGTTATCATTAAGAATACACATAATTCCTAAAATATACTTTTTAACCTAAAAATTGGATTTTTTTTGAGATCCAATCAAAATTCGACCCAGTACATAAGTATATTTATTAACTTATTCCATACTTTTTTTTTCTTTCCCGCAAACTATTAAATACTTTTTAACTTTAACATAAATTACTTCACTTTTGCATAACTTTCATTCTCCTTTTTCATTTCTTGTGCACATCTACTTTTAAATTAAATAAAGTTGTTATTTTATTAAAAAAATTAATTTATCATTTAATTTTCTTAATAGCTTAAATTACATGAGAAAAATAGATAACACACTGTATTATAATATCTTATCAGATTAAACACGTATTTACCTAAACTTACTGCTTTAAACTGAAAATTGTATTATTAAAATACATATTCGACCAAATTTATGCTTACTACTTATGAACTTTTGCACTCTATTAAAAACTCGACAAAATCGAATATCACTATCTTAAAGATTAATAACATAAAATTATATTTGGGATCATTTAAGATATTTATTCAAATTCATTTTAACCGATTTACTTTATACGTGATCAACAACAAATACCTCGTTACAAGAATTACTCAATATTGAAATACCTCCAATGTTTTATTTCTTAAAAATTTATAGTTGTACATCAATTAACAATCTTATTTAGTATATTAGAATAAATATGAATTATATCAATAAAAATAATAAGAATTCATTGCACAAAATAATAAATAAATAAAATTAATAATCATATATAGAATTTGAGATATATAGTCAAGTAATCTATATTTTATCAAATTATATGTTTTACATAAAATGAAATATACACAATTACATATTATATAACCATGAAAAAAGGAGTTAATCTAGTATAAACAAATGTATTTTCAAATTTAGATATTTATATTCTATTATTATTAAATATCATGCTACCTTTTAAATTAAACTCTTCTCTAAAATTAGAAACATTTTTTTTAACTATCACAGTCATATATTTATACCCATTATTACATCAATTTAAATTGGGAATATAAAAAAAACAATTTATTATTCAAATCCAACCCATAATTGTTGGCAAAATCATTTAAACGGTCACCGCCTCCCTTTTCCTCTTCAGACCGTCTACAAAACATCGAAAGCCTACATAAACACAACCCCCCACTTCACTTCTTTCACTTTCTTCATTCCACACCAAACCTTCTTTACACTCATTCCCCTTGTCCGATTCACATCGCAAACTAAATCAATCCAATCCACACAAATTCAATTAATTAGTTTTATTAATTAGGGTTAAACCCTAAAATTAGGGTTTGAATCATGTTCACTCCACAGAGAAAGAATTGGGCCAGTTCTACCGCCACTCCTCGCTCCGGCCCAAACCCTAGGTCCAACAATAAGGGCAAGTCTGTCTCCTTTCTTGACGGCCCACCGCCGCCACGGACACTCTTGACGGAGAATCATTCAACTACTGTGGCGGTGTCTCGGGCCGATACAGGTGATGTTGAGGATTGGAGACGCTTTACGGAGGCTGGGTTGTTAGATGAGGCCTCTATGGAGAAGAAAGATCATCAGGCCTTACTCGAAAAAATCTCGAAAATCGAAGGAGAGGTAATTGAAATTTGAATTGATTTGTCTTGTTTGATTTACTTATTGATGTTTTTTTTTTAAATAGGTGAATGTGTTATAACTTGTTTTGGTATTTTAGAAGTTGCGGTTCGTAATTGGGTATGTTTTATTATTTGTTGCAGCTTTATGATTATCAGTATAATATGGGGCTTTTGCTGATTGAAAAGAAGGAATGGACATCTAATTACGAGGAGTTGAGGGAGGCGTTGGCTGAGGCGCAGGAGTTGCTTAAACGGGAGCAGACTGCACATCTTATTTCGTTGTCTCAAGTTGAGAAGCGAGAGGAGAATTTAAGGAAGGCTTTGGAAGCCGAAAAGATATGTGTTATTGATGTAAGAGTTTTTCTTGGTCTGCAAATTTGTGTTTTAAAAAATATTTTGATAATCTTGTACGTGCGTATGAGTATTAGTGATCTTTACTTTTCGACTATGTCAGATATTATTACTTTTTTAAGGCTACAAATTTTGCTTAGTTGGGATTCGTTATATATGAATTATGATGTGTAATAAAGTAAAGTAGCTTGTTGTCATACTCTGGATGCTTAAAAATTTTCGCATGAACCGTGAACGTTTAAGAGTGATTGTACCGGTCTCTATTACTTTGGTGTTATGAATTTATCTATTTTATTGATTTATTGATTATTAATTTCTGCAACATTGATAAATGATCATATGTAGTGTAGGGGTTTGTAGTAATTGCTCTTCCTTTTGAGGCATTATTATTAGTATTTTATTTTAATATTATATTTATAGTTGTAATGTTTTGTCGGAAGAGTCTTTGGTTCGCTATTTCATTTTTATATGGTATAACTTTCAGAGGTTTTTTTATTGCAGCTAGAGAAGGCCTTACGAGAGGTTCGTGCAGAAAATGAACAAATGAAGCAATCATTTGAGGCCAAAATGGTCAATACAGATGCTTTGCAATATGGGCTCGAGGAGAAATCTTTGAATGTTGAAAAAAAGTTGCATGTTGCAGATGCAAAGTTTGCTGAAGTAAATAGAAAGAGCTTGGAGTTGGAGAGAAAATTGCAAGAAGTTGAGGCCCGTGACCTTGTGCTTCGGAGGGAGCGTACATCCTTAACTGAAGAGTATGATTTATATGAAACATCTTCACAGTTTGTATTTATTTGGAATTAGAGTTAATATCAATAGCCTTTTTGATTCGCAGGCGGGAAGCACATGAAGCCACCTATGCTAAACATAAAAAGGATCTGCAAGAGTGGGAGAGAAAGTTACAAGAAGGGGAAGAAAGATTATGCGATCGGCGGAGAATTTGTATTGAGAGGGAGGAAAAGGTAAATGAAATTGAGAGGAATTTCAATCTGAAAGAGAAGGATATTAAAAAAGCACAGGAGGACATTGATTTGAGATACTTAGATTTGAAGAAGGCCGAGGATGACATAAAACATAGACTGGAAAATTTAACAGCAGAAGAGCATGTAAGTTCTTATTCTTAATTAATGATTCTGCTGGTGTTGTTTGTCAGACATAGGATTTTTGTTTATACATTTTTCTAATTGGTTACAGAAAGTTGAGGCTCTTAGGAGTGACTTGGTGCAGAAGGAGGAGTTAATGGCGCGGACAGAAAAGCTGACTGCTACAGAAAGAGTGAGTCTCCATATTTGGGCTTTTGCTCGTGGTCATAATCATTTTTAAGTTAAAATTAGCAGTCTCATTGATAATATTACCCCCCCTTTAAATAGACAGACATCTTACGTGTCTGGTCAAGCACAGCTTTTAACAATTAAAATGTTTTCTGTGTATTTCTTGCAGGTTGAGATTCAGAAGCTTCTTGATGAACAGCGGGTAGTCCTTGATTCGAGAATGCAGGAGTTTGAGGCGGAAATGGATGGGAAAAGGAAGTCACTATATGAGGAGATGAGAGGCAAGATGGATGCCTTGCATGACAAAGAAGCTGAGATCACCCACAGAGAGGAAAAACTGAATAAGCTTGAGCAATCTTTGCAAAACAATTCTGGGAGACTTAAAGAAAAAGAGAAAGACCTTGAAGCAAAGATAAAAGCTTTGAAAGAGAAAGAGAAATTACTCACGTCAGATGAGAAAAGGCTCGATATTGAAAAGAAACAAATTTGTGTTGATAAGGATTCTTTACAAACTCTTAAAGATGAAATTGAGAAGGAAAGGGCTGCCATTATTCAGAGGGAGATTCAGATTCAAGAAGAAATCCAGATACTTAAAATTTCTGAAGAAGAGAGGGAAGAACATCTTCAGTTGCAACTGAAACTGAAAGAAGAGATTGAGAAGTGCAAACACGAAAGGGATTTGCTCCTGAAGGAGAGTGAGAATCTAAAGGAGGATAAAAAGAAGTTCGAGGAAAAATGGGAAGCACTTGATGAAAGAACTACTACTCTAACTAAGGAATTTCGTGAACTTAGCGAAGAAAAAGATAAGTTTGAGAAAATGCAACTGTCTGAGGAGGATCGATTAAAAAATGAAAGGCTTGCAATGGAAGAATGGGTTAAGGTGGAGTCGGAATCTCTTAGAACAGAGAAAGAAAACTTTGCTACTTTAATGAAGCATGAGCAGGCCCATTTATCTGAAAAATTTAAAGATGAGCATCTTCAAATGCTTCTTGGCTTCGAGTCGAGGAAAAAGAATCTTGAGGAAGACATACAGAAAAGAAGAGATGAATTGGAGACACGCCTACATGATAGGGAGAGTGCATTCGAGGGGGAGAAAGAGAAAGAATATAGCAATATTAATTTCTTGAAGGAAGTTGTACGAAAGGATATGGAAGAAGTAAGGTCTGAAAAGCGTGGAATGGAAAAGGTTAAACAAGAGATTGCCTTGAATAAGAAGCAGCTGGAAGAGCACCAACTTGAAATGCAGAAGGACATTGATGAGCTTGATGTACTTAACAAGAAGGTCAAGCTTCAGCGAGAACAGCTTATCAAGGAAAGAGACCGCTTAATTGCATTTGTTGACAGGCTGAAGAGTTGCAATCATTGTGGTGAATTCACCCGGGAATATGAACTGTCTGATCTTCAGCGGCTTGAAACAGAGTATGAGATATCTCCTCCATCGAGGTCGGGATATGGTCGTTTGTACAAGTTCCAGGATGGAACTGATATAAGATCGTCGAATTCTGCAGGTCACGTATCTTGGATTAAAAAATGCACCTCAAGCATTTTTAAGTATTCTCCTAATAAAACTGCTCAAAGTTTGAAATCTCAATCCGATATGCTACCAAATTTGGATGAGAAGGATGAGGGACCTAGTGCTTGTTACTTGGAATCGAGGGGGCTAAGTAATGCTGAAGATGGAGCAGAAGCATCTATTGCAAATGAGTCTCGTGATGTTCATTTGGTCACTTCAATTAACAATAGAGAAGTTGATCAGGGAAATGATGTCTGCACTGACGAGTTTAGCAATATAAACACTACGACACCAGAAGCTCCAGAAGATTCTCAGCAATCGGAGCTTAAAAGCGGTCGTCGCAGGTCTGGAAGGAAACATAAAGTTGGAATTCATAGGACACGTTCTGTGAAAGCTGTGGTCGAAGATGCTGCAGTAATTCTTGGGAGAACTTCAGAAGGAAAACTAGGTGACAATGATCTACATGAGCCTGCCAGTGTTTATGAGGAAAGTCGTGGAGACTCCAGCCGTGGTGAAAAAGCAGTTGGTACTACTCCAAGGAAGCGACAACGTGCTCAAACCTCAAGAGTTACGGTGAGTGAAGCGGCGGGAGATTACAGTGAAGAAGGTTCAGAAAGTGTTTCTGAAGTTGGACGCAGGAAAAGACGACAGATTGTAGGTTCATCTGTTCAAACTCCAGGCGAAAGGCGATATAATCTTAGGCGAAACAAGACGTAAGTTCCTAGATAATTTGTGTGATTGATGATATAGGCAGATGCCATTGCTCTTGGTGTTTTGAGCGTATGGCATAAGTGGCATTAGGAGTTTATGACTTGGAAGTAGTTTATGGAACTTGGTAGGTATTTTGATGTCGTTGGAAGTTTTTAAGAAGTAATTTTTAATCTTTCTCAACAAGGTCTTTTAAATTTTAATGTGGTCTCCGAAATTTGTCCCTGCTTTTCGTCGGTTCTTACACTCTTCAACATTTATTTGATATTTTTAAAATTAGTTTGTTTTGGCTGCGACAAATAAATTTTTCTCATGTCATCTATTAATGTCAAGCAAGTGCAACATTACCTTATTGAAATTGTAGTTACTTGAGAAGTCGGCCCTAAGTATGCTAGAAGTGAGTGTAAATTAACTTTTGACAATACTAACTAGCATTACGCCAGTAACCCCTAAACATCAAGTGGTAGCCCTTAATGTCTTATACAAGAACCATAACTAGTGATACTTCTTATTATTTGAGTTTGATTGCATATGTATTCAATCAGCTAGGTCTTGCTTCATGGGCCTTGCATTATAGATGTTAACGATATTCGGTATTGGTGTTATTTGTTTCTGTTGATCCCTTTTTTGAACAAATTTGTGCCTTTTGGGAGCCAAGTGCCAGAGTTAAAGTCTTCGTCATTTATTGTGCCATAGAGCAGTTATGCTTGCATCAGATATATAATAAGAAAACAAAAGAACTAAGCTGATATAACATGATTTAATCATCATTGAAGGTTCAAAAACTAATAACATTATATAAATTCGAAGTAGAAATTGTATAAATAATTTGTAGATGGAATCATATATTTAAAAAATATGACAATATATGTTACATAAGTGTGTACCTTTCCTGTGCAATATTCGGAATCATCTTTTAAACTAAATTCCACCGCATTTGATGCTATAATTTACTAGTATATAAACCTGGACTCAAATTATCCTTTATTTTGTCTTCTTTTATCTGGGATGAATCATCTGTCCTCAGATGATGGAGGATTTCAATTTAGATGTTGAACAATGTTGGATTTGTGAACTGGTCTTGGGTAATGAGGTAATACAATCTTTTTCTTTACATCATTGATTGTTTAAGCATGTATGTCGAATTTCATATGAATATGTATTGCTCATAAGGAATGAAGTGGGATTTTCCTTTAGTGTTGAGAAGGAAGATCATATCAGTCCTAAAATGAGATGCAGAATAATTGAGGTCAATTGCTAAATATAAATAAATAGTGGAAATCTATATAGGGCCCTCGCCTGTTTAGGATAGATTTATATTATCAGAGTCAGTTTTGGTATGTGTTTAATATTCTGTTATCTAAAACGATTTGCCAATTGATTGATCAGTGTGGGGACAGCTGCCTCGGTGCAAGTTTCCGTTGATACAGAGAAAACAGCTGCCTCGGTGCAAGTTTCCGTTGATACCGAGAAAATGCAAAACAAAGTTAGTGTTGACAAGGCGGAAGCAGTCCAAAATCTTAAAGATGCTCCTACTCCATCGCCGGTAATTGCTTCTGATAAAAGCAATCAAACACCACTTGTACAGGTTACAGCTAATAAAAGTCTTCAAATTCAAGATATCTCGACAGAAAGGGATGCTAAGGTACTTTTGTTCTCTTTCTTCTAATATTTGTAGAAAATTTTGACTTTCACAAGTATAATTTATCGTAAATAAGTCTATGATGTTGCTCTTTAATGGAAGATGCGTGTTCATAAATATTTTTGCTTTAATGCACAGCTAAAAACAGTCAAAACTCCTGATAAGAGCACTGAGCCAGACGGTGCTGAAAATATAGAGTTCAGGGAGGATGTAATGGGCACGTCACCTGAATGTCAATATGTTGGTGCCGAAAGGGGAAGCATGTTACATAAAGATGGAGATAATGCATCGGAAGATCTTGACAATGCCGAGGATGTGGATGATGAATCAGAGCATCCTGGTAAAGTGTCAATACATAAGAAGCTCTGGACTTTCTTCACTACATGATTGTGGAATTTCGTGAATGGTTTTTCTGGGGTCTCTTTATCTCCTTATTAAGAGTAAACCTGCCATGATTATCATGTCAAATTCATTATGTTGCTTTGGACTAAGATCTTGGTTTTGGAAGTAATCACACATATATTTTTTCATTTGTTCGCAATGGTGGTAGTGATTCTTGCAGCAATAGAAGCTATTAAGCTGAAGGCTATGCATATATATCAGCTGCCAAGGATTGGATACAATAAATCTGTGTATGATTTTTCTCTTGCTTTTCATGGTTGTCCTAGTATTAGTTGGCAAGCGATGTGAGATTTGAAATTTACATTTTTGTGTTGTTTTTGGATTATTTTTTTATTTGCTGTGTTGCCAACATGAATGTGCAACAAGTATAATGTCTGTGTATGTATAAATCACTCCTTAAACCTCAATTGTGATTGTGGTTGAACTTGGTCAGGTCTACCGGTGCTGATAATACGTTTTGGCGAGATACAGGGCTATATCGAAGTATAATATATGTTTCCAGGAAGAAGTAAAGGGCACGTAGCAGCAGTTACTGAATATAATGTTTTGGCATCCTTGCTACCTGGTTATTAAGTGCTTGAATTTGTAAATCTCGGTGGGCTAGTTTTCTGTTCAGAAAAGTGTGTAATTTCTAGTTTTCCCCATGCACATGAGCCAGAATTTAAATTTAATTCTTCCCTTGTATTCAGAACTGCATGAATACAAATTTCATTTGTCTTTTGGAGGTCCAGGAAACATAATAATTGTCATGAATTCATGATAGAATGTCCCTTTAGCAATAAATTCTTTGACCACATTTCTCACATGATTAATTGATTTGCTTGTGCAAATATTTTAAAAACGTGATTAGTGAATAGTTCTCTATATCTAAGAACTAACAATATATTTTGCTGTTTTTTTTGGGGGGTTAGTTTACCGTCTTTATTCGTGTTGCTCGTGTTTTCTTCATATTTCAAAGCTTAGCTTTTTCCGTTTTACGAATAGCTTAGACTTAAAGACCTCCCATCTATATACAGAAATGGAACTCAATAGGCTTGTTGATGCGAAAGAGTAGTGTGATTGTCCAAATTTGTATTAGTGTACAATCCGTTTGGGACCATTCTCGTCACCCACAAGCACAGCAACAACAGTTTGTCAGAAGCTACCCCACCAGGCCATTTCTATTGAAGTCCGGAGGTATCACATTAACTCTTTGGTGGAATTTTTATGTACTCTTCTTGTTTGGGTAATGCGTGTTCTTTTGTGTTGCTCTAACTTTACCAACCTTAACTAGTTTCAACATTTTTGTTTCATTCAAAGATTCATCCTTTTTAAACCAGATCAAATTTGAGATACTCGGATGAGTAATAGAGAAAAATGCTTTATAAAGTTACAGTTCTTGATATACTTCCTTAGATCCCCCAAGCAACTTGTAAATTTATTTCACAAATGTAATGACCATATTATCATATCTGGTACTGCCATTGCCCTCTTGAGAGACTTCAAAACTACAAATTATTTTTTATCCTCCATCTGTTGATAGTTCACAGAGGTTTACTTGGATCGAAAGAACAAAGATAAATTAATGAAGGTTACATTACTGAATCCCTTCCATTGATATGTTCTGGACTTGCTTAGATAATCGAGATATGATTCTTGGTTATGTTTAGGAATGATTTTGACGTAGTTTGATACTGTTACTGCCTGCCAATGTATTGACTTAGCAATAGGCATTCGAAAGATTCTATGATTATTATCGATATTCCTTTCGTTGGAATATGACTACCCTGTCTTCTTAAATCGAAACTTTAGATGACAATTGACACGCTTTTGTATTATATATTGTTTTTATCTTTCAAAAATGTTTCTTTTCACCTTAAACGGCCGAAACAAATAATTCTTATTCATTCTTGGCACATTAATGGTGTGGCTAGCATGAATAAATAGCGTGTATATATATAGGCTGACAATGATAATGCCGTTACTTGAAATGTCATTTTCCTCTACAAAATACTAAAATTTAACTAATTTTTTTGTTTCTTTATTACTACATAAATTAGTGTGTGATCAGTAGTTATGGATGGACATGACCTGTATCTTTTTATATTTGTACTTGTACAAGTATATTCTAGTAAATTTTTAGATTTAATTGTGGTTCTACTCATGTGCATACATTGTTAATTTGTAGTTGCTGTATACTGGTGTAAATCTAGAGGCTAGATGTTATGTTAAAAGTCATATCTTGTAGGCTAATCTATCCACTGATATGTAAAGTATGTGAAAAACTAAAGAAAGAAAAGGACCACTCGGTTCTTTTTAGGCCTGTTTAGCTATGAAATAAGTTGGTTTGGCTGAGAAATCTCTCAGCATAGCTTCCAGATCCTCTGCTTTAATGTATGGTGGTCCAGTTAGCTAATTTCTATAACTTTATGCTCTGTTATTTAGTTAAGGGGTAAAATGAGTCAAGACTCAAGTGTCTACTTCAGGTAAGAAGTAAAATGAGTTTTTTACTTGCTGAATTTTGGGTGCAACCACAATTATTTTAGCTTATAATAATTGAGTTAAATGAAGAAAGGGTTGAATATTTATAGTTTACTCCAGTTTTCACTTGATTCACCTCCGTAAAAATGTAAGTCACTGAAATATATATGACTGGTATTGCACAATTATTTTTCACTTGATTCCTTGAGCTCTAATGATTTGTAGACAGATGTATTAAAATGGTCCAAAGTAGTGATTGAAATGTCTCATTGTGTAGATTGGTCCAATTTGCAGCATAGTATATAAATGAAAAATGTGTAGGAGTTGCATCCACAAGGCCACATCTTCATGTGAATGAGAGATGGGGTTGGGATCTGATGGGAGTTGAACCGAAATTACCGGGTACTTTTTCTGGGAAGCTTCATAACCTCCATTGAATAGTGAAGATATCTCCAACCCTACAGGTAATTGTTAAAGTACATGCAAGGGTAGATAAGCTTAACACCTTAAGTTGTTCTGAGGGATTGGTATTAGTTGGTTATTATGTCAAAGGTCTTAAGTTTGATTTATAAAGAAGAATAGACATCTAGTATACGATAAGTTTGAAAATGTACATTTTTAAATATGTTATTAACTACTTGTTCTCTAAAGAGTCTAGTCATAATGTATCAAACTTTGAAGGAAAGCAGAAATGTGCATCTTCCAGAGTATCTTAGTGTAGTCCACTGTCTTTTCCCATCAATTACAGAAAGGTAGTAGTAGTAAATAGCCAACAGCATAAAAGGAGAGAAGAAAGTTACCCGGAGACAAAATCCTACCTTTGTCTTGCATGCAATTTACATGTGTACTTCTTCTCTTGCCCTTCTGCATGCAACTTGGTCCCCTAAACACCCCCCACACCCCAACACACTCCTTCAAACAACTTTAATCGAATATTGATCCTCACAATTAATGTTGCCTCGCTGTCTAAATCTTTAATCTTTCAACTGCCAAACTAATGATCCATCCCTAGCTACCTGCTGATTTATTTACTCCAGTGCATATTATAAATTAGGTCCGAGTCCCGACAGATAATTGTTACAACATAACTTCAACATAATTTGCGGTATTTATCAACAATGGTAAGGAGTAACACACTAATTTTTTTATCGATTTTTCTATTATGTGCCTAAGGGCACACAATAAGCGCGAAAATTTATAAATTTGAGCCATTTTGATTGGTGTAGTTTTTATGTGTGAAGGGTGTTCCACCACTACTTAAGAAAAAAAAAAACCAATCGAAACAAGTTAAACTTATAATCTGCGCTTATTGTGTGGCCTGGGGCACGTGGCATGGTAGAAAATTCGATTTTTCATATGAATACTGAATGAATTACAAACTTTTAGAATCTTCACCTTACCAACAAACATATATTTACTTTGCATTTAGGCAAGTGACACCCGATCTTTGGTAAAGATATTTACAGAGTTTGTGTATGTGTATCATAACATGGAGATTTCTCTGTTCCAGCTTGTCTTTCTTAGTTACTCGATGCTTTCTTTCAGCAAGTACTGTTCTGATTATATTATTGACATTTCTATAATTACTTGTTTGTGCATGGATAACTGAGCTTTAGTTTGGTTTTCATTTTTATCTGCAAGACATTCAAGTGCTCTGCTACTCCTCAGCTTTGCTCTAAATATTACTAAGAAACATATCAAAGTTTAGGACTTGCCTCTCCATTTCCCCTAAATATTTTCTACCACCTCGATTCTTGACAAGAAGAGTGATTTAAAGAAACAGTCTTGTCTGTTCATTTTTCTCTATACACACAACAATCTTCAGATCCTCTTAAGCATTTTTTTCTCTTAGTTTAGACCTCTGTTTTGGCTCAAATTTTCAGAATATTTTGCTTGCATTCAAGTTACTTGAGGCTGTCATATTTAATTAGGCAAATGAAGAACTTCAAGAAAACAAGGTATGCCCTTTTTATTGCAATCTTTGTGCTTTACATGAGTAGTGTCTTGTTGTGCACTGGACAAGAAATTGAAACAGAAGGAGCTCCAATGGAGAAAAGAGAGAAAGAAGCTCTTTACTCTGCCATTCAAGGCTTTGTGGGTAAAGCATGGAATGGCTCTGATCTCTATCCTGATCCTTGTGGTTGGACCCCTATCCAGGTTTCTTAATATAAACACCCCCCTCTCTTTATTTTTGTACATATGGTAATTTTTTGGAGAATTATATGTATGCTCTTCTACTGCAGTTTATCTGAGTCAAGGACTAGATACTGTCTTTCTTTTTATTTACATAAAAGAAAAGACAGAACATAAAACAAACTAACTTGCAGATATAAATATTAATCTGGTATAGAGATTCAAGTAAAAAAAATATGATGATTCACTCTAGTTCATAGGAAGTTTAGTTTGATATGCTAATTTAAGTGTTATATATATTGAAGATAGACATATTAGGAGACACGGGAGGGGATAGAGGATCGGACTCGAAATTTTATGACATGTTTACCATTACAATAATATGTTCACTCCAATCAGCTGATAATTTATAAACAGTTCATTCCTATTTTTGAGCTGCAAACTAGTCCCATTAATGAAGTAAAAAACAAATACATAGCTACTGTATCAATGATTGTTAAACAGGAGAAACAAAAAGAAAAAGACAAGAGATTTTTAGTTTACATGTTTTAAGTACATATATACTCACTTACTTTGTGGTGACTATTTTTCAAGATGTAAAACACCACAATGATCTTCTTCATTCTTTTTGGCTGGTCTTCCTGTTAAGTGTTAAGAATACTGCCAGTTCAATAGGATTGGGAGTTAGCCTGGTGGTAACAGTCTATCACCATCCCCATTCCCCTCCTGTCAACAGTCTATTCTGCTTACCTTTCGAATAAAAAGAGCTTTACTGAACTCTAAATTGCAATTCAGTTGGTAATCTGTTCCCTTAACATTTACTTACAGGGTGTTGCTTGTGATATATATGATGGCAATTGGTATGTCACTAGTTTAAACATTGGTCCAATTCATGAAAATTCTCTTGGATGTGCCTCAAATATGCAATTTAGTCCTCATCTGTTTGAACTTACGCACCTCAAATTTCTCTCGTTCTTCAATTGTATGCCACAACGAAGTCATCCAATCAAAATTCCGACACATAATTGGAGTACACTTTCTGGAAGCTTGGAGTCACTAGAGTTTAGATCAAATCCCGGCCTTATCGGACAAATTCCCACCACTTTTGCTGACCTAACAAAACTTCAATCCTTGGTGCTGCTGGAAAATGGATTAAGTGGTGAATTACCAACAAATGTAGGCAATTTATTCAACTTGGAGCGGCTAGTTCTATCAGGAAATCAGTTCACTGGTCAAGTGCCAGTTAGTTTTGGTAGACTAAGTAAGCTTTTAATCTTGGACTTGAGCAAAAATTCGCTATCAGGGACTTTGCCTTATACCTTAAGCGGGCTGAAATCACTGTTAAAGCTTGATCTTAGCAAGAACCATTTCACGGGAAATTTTCCCAGAGAAATTGGTAATTTAAAGAATCTAACTCTGTTGGACCTCAGCAACAATTTTTTTTCAGGTGGCATGACACAATCAATCCAAGAAATGTGCTCCTTGGAAGAGTTAGTCTTATCAAGAAACCCCATCGGTGGAGACATTATGGGGCTTAGTTGGCATAATCTTCGAGGCCTGATTATCTTAGATTTGTCCAATATGCGGTTGACAGGTGGAGTTCCGGAGTCCTTTTCAGAGCTTAAGAGCTTAAGATTTTTGGGTCTTAATGACAACTATCTCACAGGTGATCTCTCACCAAAACTAGCAGCTCTGCCTAACATAAGTACAATATATATACATGGTAATAACTTGACAGGAGAGCTTAAGTTCCCAGAAATGTTTTATGAGAAACTGGGTTCGCGTTTCGGTGCTTGGGATAATCCAAATCTTTGTTACCCAACTGGTGTGTTATCAATTACCAAAATTCCTCATGGTGTAAAATCATGTCAGCAAGAAGTCAATCTTTATGGGACAAATGTAGATAAAAATTCAAAGTTTGGGAGCAATCAAGATTCTATAATGGTGGCTTCTTTGGGATACTCAAGAACTAGGATGGACTGTTTTTGGTGTTGCTGTGTTAATATGGTTATGATGGTGATAACTGTTGTGTTCTCTAACTTGGCTACGTGAAGTACTAAAGTATATTTCTTTGGAGAATTAGACTAGATTTCCTAATGAAGAAGATTTAGCTCTTCAAATGTAAAGAACTTTATTACTTACGAGACCCTGTTTTCAAAAGCTCGAGTTACTAGCATTTCAAGCTTTTTTTCCTTCATCATCCTCAAGAAACTAATATTTCATAGGACTAAATGGTCAATTTAACCGTAAACTACAATATTAATTGTGAAAAAATAATGGGAGGTAGGGAGTCGAATCAGAGACTTCCCGCATATCAGGAAAGCCGCCTTATCTAATGTACTGCTCGAGAACCATTAGATCTCGACAAGTGTCTAGACATAATATTTTTTTTATAGGTTCCGCGAAAAGTAGAATTTCCGGTCCGCGAAAAATTATAACGGATCGGTAAAAAATAATTCTTGAATCTGGACTCTTAAAATATAGATCCAACATCCCAGTGTATTAAATAAATGGTCCAAACATGCCAGGTAGGGTTTTAAAGGTATTGAGATGCATCGTGAATAGATACATCATACAACCATACAATAAATATAAATTGGTTGCGTATATCAACTAAAGCCAGAGATGAAGAAAGCAAATAGAAAGGTACAGCACTGTTAGACTTATAGAAGCTTTAGGATTCGTTTGGTTGAGGGGTTGGCTGAGGTTGGGTCGGGTTGACAGGGGTTGAAAATTAAGAAACCCTGTTTGGGAAAATTTTCTAAGTGAAGGGGCTGGGTTCATAAGGGTTGG
>PHNY01299044.1:2182-18355 GCA_003724115.2 Anethum foeniculum
ATTAGAAGTTCTAGTAAAATCACTAGTTGACTATTAATATCAAACCAAATTAATTTATTTTTCTCTGAAACCTTTTCATATCACTAATATATATATAGACATCCATACGGTTCAATCATTGAGAAATATTTTTAAAAAAATATTTGCAATAATTCAAAATTTAAAATCATATTTTTAAATTTTTTTTTCGAGCTTTATCGAGCCGAGCCGAGCTCGAGCCGAACATGCCAAAAGCTTGGCTCGAGCTCGTTTTCTAAACGAACACATTTTTGTGTTCGAGTTCGAGTTCTTAACATGCCGAGCCGAACCGAGCCCTTAACGAGCCGAGCTCGAGCTCGTTCGCTAACAGCTCGGTTCGCGAATAGCTCTAATTGCATCCACTGAGCGCGATTTCCATTTATTATTATTTAGGGATTCAGTAAAATACTTGAATTAATATATTTTTTGAAAAATTTGATTTCAACTTCATGTGTTTCTACTTATCAAAAAAATGTTTCTGTTCTTTCTCTCTATATGATATAAACAACAGAAAATTTTAGTGTGCAACACTAAAATATAGTGATAGTTAGACTAATTAAACTATGGTAGAGGAGTATATAGTGCTGTACATATATTTTGGACTTATAATATTGCTATAATATAAGTTAAGTTTCATGGAATCCTTCTTTTTATTGGAGTTCTTGGAATCAATATATGTTTGCAAAATATATTATTTTTTGAATTATGATCTACAAATATCATTTTTTTAATAAAATATTGCAAATCTAATACATAGGGATGGCCATCGGGTCACTTCGGGATCGGGGAGTGCTATCCTTGCCCCCGATCCCCGAACTCTAACCCGCTCCCCGAACCCGCCCCGATCCCCGAACGGGGATTATTTTGCTCCCCGATCCCTGCCCCAAACGGGGAACGGGGATCCCCACGGGTAATCGGGGATTTTAATATTTTTTATCAAATTAAATTTTATATATTTTTAATACATATTTAAAAAAATTAATAAATTTTTATCCATAAACATGTTTTAAATTCAATATCATATTTTAAATAAGAATTTGAATATAATTGTATTTATAATAAATGATAATTTTAAAATTATTATTATTAAATCATATTCTAATATGAAATTTTTATATAATAAAAAAATTTAAACATTTAAACTTTAAGAATGTATATATATTATATTTATACATAATAATTTAAGTAATATACATATAAAATATTAATTATTTATATTAAAAATGAATAACGGGGACTGGGATCGGGGAACGGGGCGGGGATACCCTAATCCCCGACCCCGCCCCGATCCCCGAAATATTTTTATATTTTTCCCCGCTCCCTGTCCCGAACCCGAAAAATTCCCCGAATTCCCTACCTGAACGGGGCGGGGATCGGGTAGGGACGGGGCGGGGCGGGGCGGGTGAAATGTCCATCACTACTAATACATTTTACAAGTAGAACATGTATGTTTTGTAATGTGAACATGTATATTCTGCAAATTAAGCATATTTTTGTAAAATTATTTGTTTTGCAGTGTTCTACTTGTAAAATGTATGAGATTTGCAAGATTTTGATTAAAATAGTAACTTTGTAGTACATGATTCATATAGACACTACACGACTCCACAAAATACAAGAATTTCATAAAACTTAACTATGTATAATATTATAATTTTTTTCAGAAAAAATTCATAACAACACAAATATGACTATTTTAAGAGTTTAGACCATCTCTAATACAACTCTAAAAATATACTTTTACATCATTTTGATATAAAAATTTACTATAATCTAACTCTAAAAATCATACTATTTTGATTTGACACTAAATTTGGTGTTGGTGTTACATCAAAATTTGGTGTAAATTTAAGAATTTTTAAAATTCCAATGTTATTATTATATTCTTCACAAAAACAAATCATTTCTTTTGTAACCAAATAATTTTATATTTTTTTTGTCTTTTTCTTATTTAAAAATTTTTGATTTATAATTTTTTAATTTAATGAAATTTAAAATTTATTTTACATATAAAATTTTAATTTTATTTATTCACGTGATAATGAATAATATAGTGTAGATACATGCATGATCCTGAATAATAAATTCACTGTAAAATTAAAAATGAGAAGAAATGTAATAAAGATAAAAGATTTTGTATAAAGTGTATTAAGTAAATATTAAATCAAATAAGCTAATAGTCTGGCAAATCACTACAACCCGCAATATTATTAAAATATTGTCTAGATTCAAATGTACAATCACCATAACCTGTAATATTATTAAAATATTGTTTAGGTTCAAATGATATAGAAACACCTTAGTTGTCTTTTTGGTTTCTCTTTTTCTATATTCTGATTTGCTCACATTAATAGTACCGCAACTGTAATAGATTCGTTATCGAATTCAAATCTTTAGACATAACTTTATTTTCTTTCCGGAATTCTTTCATAACAAATTTCTTAGGCTTGTAGCATGTGGAGTTCATATTGTTTTTTTCTATTGATGAAACTTTGCTTAAAAATTTCAACATTCACAATTTTCTTCTCTAATACTATGAATGAGTTTTAAACTTTCATCACCCCTTTTCCTTTTGATTTTGTTTTTAACACAATAGGACGTTAAGAAGAAAATCAACCAAGCCCATCTGCACCTGCTATAGGAGTTTTAAAAAGTTGAGGTAGTGAACTTGATGTATTTGACTGTAAAATTAGAGTTTCATTTCGTTAGGGATGAGGTACGGGGTGGTGTACATTAGAAAATTTTTCAGTATTTTTAATATGGCCCAGATATGATCAAATTTGAAGGCTCTTTTGAAATTATATCTTCAGCTAACAAGATCTTGGCACGAGAGAATTAAAAAAATATAAGTATAAAAAATGGTACAACCAAATCAAATATATAAATAACTTAGTTAAAAAAATAGTATTATTCACAAAATCACTACTTGAAGTACCACTTGGATAAAGCCTATCAATATGACGAACACGTCCCTTCATTTTGACTATTGCAGCTAACATAAGTTGCATTCGACTTTGTAAAGATCGCACTGACCGAGTTGGTGTAGTAGAAAATATTGTTGAACAAAATTCATTCTCAGTCTTAGTTCATTACCTATTCTTCTATTAATTTATACCTAATATCGAAATTTAAGAAATATGTACATAAGCATTACAAAGATATACATCTTCATCATTTTTTTATGAAATACTTCTTATTGTTGAACTCATTGTAGAAAATTACTATTGTGAATACGGTCTAAAAATTGTACTCCCTTCATCCCAATTTTACTTTTTGTAGTCAAATTAATCAAATTTTGACCAACAATTGCATAACATCCTTTTATAATTTGTGATAGGGATACAATTATAACCCTAGAGACATAATTAATGATACATTAGTTGTATCTGATAAACAAAAAATGGCTCGAAGCCCGAATCACCCAAATTGAGCCTAGCAAGCCAAATGGGCCAGTAAAGCCTACCTAAGGCTGTAAACGGAAAGGAAATATATAATGTAGTTGATTTTGTCTACACTATAGGATCAACTGGATCTGTAATCCTGTTGATTATTCTAGTTCATAAGCCCGGTTAAGGTATGCAAGCCCAATAGGCTATATTATTAACCAAAATTCGTAGTCAATATGTTAGTTGAATTAAACAACTGGTAAAGGTATTCTATCAAGGATATGATTCCTAGAGAGTAATCATCAAGGAACCATAATCAGTAAGGAAGATTGTTTCCTTATATTATAGGACTCCAAAGTCTAATCAAATATGAAGACTTGTTCACCTAGTCTCCCAAGTCTAATCCAACTCATGGATTCATCACCTATAAAATGGGCCTAACCCCTCAACTCAGAACTACGTTTTTCGACTTGATCATTGGCACAGAGCAAGGTACGTAGGCATCTTTTGAAGACAGTATTAAGTCACGAAACACGAGACCATTCATTAAAGTTCGAAGCTCTTTAACCCTAATTCTAAAATACTAATTTTACTCCATAACATTTAGCGCCGTCTGTGGGAAAACAACATCAACTATGACGAGAACACGTAGCGGTACTGACACCAGATCACGTGAACACCTCCTCCGTCGAAGTCCCCTTGGTAACTCATGCTGAAATACCTGTCACTACATAAAACCTGGTTACTCAAGCTCAAGGGACGAATCCCCAATCTCAAGACCCGCAAGGGACAAATCCCAACTGCAGATGGTGATTGCTCCGTTGAGTACTCATCCTCCTGGGCTTGAGATCTCCACCACTGTCCATTCGTCACGAGCAAACTTTAACCCTACTTATGGGATGCCCCTGTACCCTGATGTTGGGGGAAGCGGACTCGTGCAACAAGGAAGAGAGCGATCGGTTCCTTATATTCGAGGTCTGGACCCTATCCTAGAAGGACAAGAATATTATGGTCCATACACCGAAGATGGGACTGATCCGTCATCTGAAGAAGACATGGATCCAAGGAGAAGGTGCCTAAGATCCGAAGCTCAAGGAGGAACATACACTTAGTCCCAGGGGCAGCAAAGGACAATTCCTCAGGAAATAGCAGAAAGGATCCGTGCTAAAGAAGTGGAGATTCAGAAACTCAAGCGTGATTTGGAAAAAGGAAAGTCGAGGAGCACAGGAAGGACTGGAAGCTCAAGCCAGGCTAGGGATGAGACCCCGATTATAGATCTAGATGGTCCTCTGCGAAGGAGAAGGGCGGAGAATTTGAGGGCTGATCCCAATGACCTCCTACCTTTGGGAGATCTGGATGATCCACCCCCACCGTTTATATAGGAAATTATGAATGCTCATATCTCAAGGAAGTTTAAAATGCAAACTATTAAGGCGTACGATGGAACTGGATATCCGGCAAATCATGTAAGAACATTTTCTAATGCTTTGTTGTTGCAACCTGTTAATGATGCGATTAAGTGTAGGGCGTTTCCCCAAACCTTGGGGGGAATGGCTCAAAGATGGTACAACCGTTTGCCTCCTAATTCCATTGGGATTTTCAGAGACCTTATCAGGCATTCATAAAACAATTCATTAGTGGAAGAGTACATGTAAAAAGCTCTGCGTCGCTGATTCGTATTGAGCAAGGAGTAAGAGAGCCTTTGCGGGAGTACCTGAATCGATTCACAAAAGGGGCTTTGAAGGTCCAAGATAGGGGTGTACACGGATCGGGTTGGGCGGGTTGAGAGATTTAATCAACTCAACCCAATCAAATCGGGTTTGTAAATTTTCAACCCAACCCATAAAAAATTATTTCGTAACCCAATCCATTTAATACATTTCGGTTTGGATAGGGTTGGATCGGGTTAGTCGGGTTAATAGATATATAGAATTTCAATGATATTCGACCAATGAAGAAGATGATTTTGGAGTTTTCTATTTTGGAGAGAACATCGCCTTAAAATAAATCGTGCTATATTAGTACTAATAGACTAATATTAATAGGCTCATGTATTTGACTAATGCCACATAATAGTAGTTATAGTACCGTAAACATATCTATTAATCTATTAATTATTTAAGTCCCATATTTTTAATCGGATAGGATCGGGTTGGATTGGTCTAAAAAAATCGAAAACCATATCCAACCAATTTGAATCGGGTTAACATTTTTTTAACCCAAATATATATCGGGTTGAAAAAATCGGTTTGGATCGGCCGAAATAGGATCAGTTCGGATTGGGTTGGTCGGGTTGGCCAACCCATGTACACCCCTAGTCCCAGATTTTGATGATAAGGTAGCCATGATAGCCCTGCAGCAAGGAACAAAAAACGAGCACTTTAAGATGTCACTAGCAAAACGGGCCCCTGAAAGTATGCCGCAACTACAGGAAAGGGCGGGAAAGTATATAAAATCTGAGGAGGCTATGAAGAAGCAGCATAGTCAACCAAAAGGAGATAAGAATAACAAGAAAAGGAAGGGAAACCAAGAGTTTGATGTGAAGGACAAATATTCTCGAACCGCGAATGACTCCGAGTCCCCACCTAAGAAGAGCACTCCCAGGGCCAAGGTTTACAGAGTATACCAGGCTGAACACCCCTAGGAGTCAAATCCTGATGGATATAGAGAAAGATAAAAAGGTAAGATGGCCGAAGCCACTAAGGGCTGATACTGATGATTGTAGATAGCTTAAAGATGAAACTGAGTTCTTGATCCGAAGGGGAAAGCTCGGAAGGTTCACCAAAGACGGTAAACAAAATAGTGGAAGAAGGGACTATGAAGATAGGAGGAGAGATCAAGACGATCAAGGGAAGAATCCCCAGCCACGAGGGCCAGTAATAATATGACCTTTGGAGGGCCGACAGCTGCAGGAGCCTCCAAGAATTCAAAAAAGGCTTATGCCCGAGAAGTTATGCATATTGTAGGAGAAGCCCTGAAGCGAGCCAAGTCCGAAGTCTCATTGTCTTTTGATGATTCAAATTTAGAAAGTGTAAAGTTTCCCCATGATGTCCCATTGGTTATAACTCCTATTATAGGAAATTCTGAAGTAAAGAGAGTCTTGGTGGACAATGAATCCTCGGTCGATATCTTGTTCCACGACGCATACGTCAAGATGGGATACAACGATACTCAACTCACACCCACTGAGATGCCCATTTATGGATTTAGTGGGGTAGAATCTAAAGTAGAAGGAATGATCAAGTTACCTGTCACCATGGGACAAGAGCCTCGGGAGGCCACTTATATGCTGAACTTTTTAGTGGTAAAGGCTCCATCTACTTACAACGCAATCATTGGACGAACAGGCTTGCATGCCTTTAAGGCTATACCCTCAACCTACCATATAAAAGTTAAATTCCCTACCAGAAACGGGGTCGGAGAAGAGATAGGAGATCAGAAAACAACAAGGAGTTGCTATGTAGCGGCACTTAGAGCTGATGGAGTCGGGGGGCAAGTACTTCCTATTGAAGACATGGATGTCCGAGAAAACGATGAGCTACGAGGGAAACTAGCGGAGGACTTGATTCCCATCCCTCTATGCCTTATTAATCCAAGGAAAGTAACTTACATTGGGGCCACTTTACAAGAACCCTTGAAGGGCGAAATGATTAAGTTCTAGCAAGAAAACAGTGATGTATTTGCATGGACAGCTGCTGATATGCCAGGTATCGATCCTCAATTGATAACTCATAGATTGAATGTGGATCCCAACCGGAAGACGGTGAAATAAAAGAAGAGAACGTTTTCCCCTGAAAGGCAGGAAGCAATAAAACAAGAAGTTGACTAGCTCTTGGAAGCCGGATTTATAGAAGAAATACAATTTCACGAATGGCTGGCTAATCCGGTAATGGTTAGGAAAGCTAATGTAAAGTAGAGGATGTGCATTGATTTCACAGATTTGAACGACGCATGCCCAAAGGACTGTTTTCCCCTACCAAAGATTAACGTTCTAATTGATGCAACCGCTGGTCATGAGATGTTGAGTTTCATGGATGGATTTAGCGGCTACAACCAGATTAAGATGCATAAGGATGACATTCCAAAGGTATCTTTTATCACTAACTTTGGTGTATATTGTTATCTTGTTATGGCTTTTGGTCTTAAGAATGCAGGAGCCACGTATCAAAGGCTGGTAAATAAGATCTTCAAAGATCTCATTGGAAAAATAATGGAAGTTTATGTGGATGACATGTTGGTCAAAAGCCTTCAAAAGGCAGACCATATTCGTCACTTGGAGGAAGCCTTCGAAGTGCTGAGTCACCATAAGATGATGTTGAACCTGGCCAAATGTGCTTTTGGCGTGGTTTCTGGAAAGTTTTTAGGAATAATGGTCTCCAAACGAGGGATTGAGGCTAACCCTGATAAAATAAAAGCTATCCTAGATATAGAACCTCCACGATCCATAAAGGACATTCAGAAATTGACAGGAAGGGTTGCTGCCCTTGGAAGATTCATTTCCAAGTCCGGTGACAAGTGTCTCCCATTTTTCAAAACCTTAAAGAAGGTGAAAGACTTTGTATGGACAGAAGAGAGCCAAGAGGCATTTGAAGATTTAAAGAGATACATGGCCAAGGCACCATTATTGGCTAAACCTGTTGACCATGAAGTACTCTTTTTATATCTAGCAGTCTCAGAAAAGGCCTTGAGCGCTGTTTTCATCATGGAAGAAGACAAAGTTCAGAAGCCTATCTATTATGTCAGCAAGGTTTTGCATGGAGCAGAGTTGAATTACTCCACTATTGAAAAATTTTCCCTGGCTTTGTCATGGCATCAAGGAAGCTACGTCCCTATTTTTAGGCACATAAAATTGAAGTGTTAACCAACCAGCCATTGAGGAACATTATTCATAGTCCTAAGGCAAGTGGAAGATTGATAAAGTGGGCTATTGAGCTAGGGGAATTTGATATCAAGTATAAGCCTCGAACGACCATAAAAGCCCAAGCGTTAGCAGACTTCGTGGTTGAATGTACCATTGACAACCAAGAAGTCGGGGGGCAGGATAAGGATCAAATACCTCAGGTGGGCAAGGATAAAGAAGTAGGAGACGTTGCCAAATAATATTGGGTACTCTATTTTGATAAGCATCAAAAACAAATTCGAGTGGTGCCGGGTTAGTCCTACAAAGCCCTGATGGCTTCGAAATAGAATTTGCAATGAAGTTGGATTTTCCAACTACGAACAACAAAGCCGAGTACAAAGCACTAATAGCAGGGCTTGGTTTGGCAGGAACCTTGAGGGTAAAAAACTTGAAAGTGTGTGGAGATTTGAGGTTGGTAATCTCACAAGTATATAGGGAATTTGAAGCAAGAGAAGAAATGATGGCCAAATATGTTAAGCTCGTGAGGGCCGTAATGACACAATTCGATGAATGCCATGTTGAGCACATTCATAGGGAGGAAAATGTCAAAGTAGATGCTCTGTCAAAGTTTGTTTCCTCCGAAATAGAAAACAGCTTAGGAAGTGTGTATTATAGAGTGTTGAAAACACCAAGCATTGATGCCAAGTTAATAGCACCTATTGGGTTGTTAGAAAATTGTTGGATGGATCCCATCAAGGCTCACTTGGAGACAGTGTGGTTGCCCAATGATAAAACTGAAGCGCGAAAGTTGTATGTGCATGCTCTAAGGTATGCTTTGATTCATGGAATCCTATACAAAAGGTCTTTCGTAATCCCATACTTACGATGCTTAAGACCTGATGAGGCTCATTTAGCCCTGGAAGAAGTTCATGAAGGAGTATGCGGTCAGCACTTGGGGGGCAAGGCACTTGCTCATAAAATCACTCGCCTAGGCTTTTATTGGCCAACGATGATGGCCGATGCCAAAGACTATGTTAAAAAATGTGATCGCTGTCAGTAGCATGCACCTATTGTAAGGCAACCCCCAAAGATGTTGACGTCCATTAATTGCCCTATACCCTTTGCGATGTAGATGGACATTTTGGGACCATTCCCCGTAGCCACAACACAACGAAAGTATCTGATTGTCGTCATTGATTACTTCACTAAGTGGGTTGAAGCCAAACCCCTGGCTAAGATAACCACCAAGCAAGTTGCCCAATTCCTATGGGAAACATCATGTGCAGGTACGGGATCCCTCGTATTTTGGTAACTAATAATGGAACTCAATTCAACAACGAGGACTTCAAAAAGTACTGTTTGGAAAATGAGATTGAGTTGCGATTTACCTCTATCGCTCATTTACAAGCAAATGGACAGGATGAAGTAGCAAACCTCATCGTCTTGGATGGACTTAAGAAGAGGATCGAGAAGTCAAGAAACAATTGGGTGGATGAGGTATTACCCATACTCTGGGCATATCGCACCACATGTCATGTAACCACAAGAGCTACTCCATTCTTGCTTGCCTATGGGGCAGAGGAAGTGGTTCCCGTAGAGATATCTCACTCATCCCCGAGGTCAGGTTTATGAAGCCTGAACAAAATGAGGAAGGGCAAAGGCTAGCCCTGGATTTGATAGATGAAGTAGGTGATGAAGCTAAAGCAAAAATTGTTGAGTATCAAAAAAAGGCATCTTTCTATTACAACTTGCGCGTTAAGGAAAGGTTTTATCGCGAAAGAGACTTGGTCCTAAGGAAAATTGAAGCTTCAGGAGTTGGACAGAAGGGCAAGTTAGCCCCTAATTGGGAAGGACCTTACCAGGTTAAGAAGGTCCTAGGAGGAGGCTCGTACAAGCTGTAAACAATGGAAGGAGAGGAGGTGCCCAGGACTTGGCATGCTTCAAACCTTAAGATTTATTATATATAAGTTTCTCAAAGGAACTTGTTATTTCTTTAGTATCGGTTTGGAAATAAGGTTTTTTAACCATTAGGAAATTAGGAATAAATCTTCAAATTATATGATGAAGAACACTTTACATTCTTGTTTTATTATGTAAGGGTTGAACCCACGATAACAGTTTATGAAATTTCTTTCTTTTTAAAGATTTGTGTGTTCTTTGAGTATAAGAAATATTGCATGATATTACGCAACCACAAAAACTTAAAAACACAAAGTATAAAGAAAAGAAAATTTCATAAATTAACCCCGAAGGGTAATAAGTTCATACAAAACAAATTTAAATAAAATGCCTCGCAGGGCAAGAAACATAATTAGAATGCCACAAAGGGCAAGCAGAAGAAATATATGGAAAACTCAAAAGAAGACAAGCTAATCATCCTTTGGCCCCCCATCTTCATTCTTCTCCTCATCAATCACCATTGGGCTATTTGTGACCCTAGGAGGAGAAAGAATGGGAGAGGCAACTGGAGAGTGAAGGGGGGAGTCCATAGGGATGATAACATGATCATTGCCTGCGTCAAGAAAGTCCAAGTCATCTTCTGAGTCTTCCAAAGGGGCTGGCTGCATAGGGCTTATGAAGTCCTTGGGCTCAATTAAGCCAGGATGCTCATTTGAGATTGCTTCAACCACTTTGTTCCACCCTTCAGTGAACTGGGATGGATAAAGAATCTCATCATGAGCATCCATTAGCTTCTTGAACCTTTGGGAATCCATAAAATCCTCAATGAGATCCTCCTTGTCACTTCTGAGCTTCACCAACTCTGCATGAGCATGAGCTAACTCATCCTCCTTGTCCTTCAGCTTCTTGCTGAGAACTTTGACTTTATCCTTATTTTTTTGAGCCTCTTTCTCAAAGTTATCAGAAGAAAGCTTCCAGGACTTAGCCTGATGAAGGGCCCCTTGAAAGTATATGTTTGACTACAAATGATACCAAGGTATTAGTATATACAACAGATATGTAGAAAAACAAAGGTAGGAAAACTTATAGTGGCCATAGCCTGAGCTCCCAAGTGCTCAATTTGGCCCAAGTCTGACCCCGTCACCAAGTCAGTATAGTCATGGGGGGTGATGGAGTGGAAGGACCAATCCATGGAATGCTTTGTGGACCCCGCCACTGTATCACCTTTTCTAAAGCCCCAGTTGGGCCTGAACACAGCTCCCCTGGCCTGAAGGCCACCATCGTCTCCCAGCTCATTCTCAGGCACATGAGGCCTAAGGAATGATGGGGTGTCCGGCTTAGCCCTAGGGTCCTGATTGAGCCTGGCCCTCTTCTGACGGGCAGTCTCACCTTCCTTAGGCTTGTTGAAGTCGTTTATAAATGCACAAGCAGCAAAAAAGAACAAAAAGAAGAGATATTTGATATATAAGTTATAAAATCAATTACAAAACAAAAAAGGAGAGAAAAAAGTAATACGCTTGTCTGAAGCCTTAGAAAGGCCAACTTTCTTCAAAGAAAATTCTTCTAAGAGAGACCAGCATATGGTTCCCCCGTTATCAGCAATGAGAGTATTGTAGGCGGCTTCCTCTCCGGGCTTGAATAGTATGGTTTGGGGGCTACCATCTGTGACTTTGCAAAATGGTTTGCAGAAAAGGGTGCCCCAATCACCTCCCACCCAGGTAAGCATGACAAACTCATCCCTCCATTTAGGGTTATTCTCAGGGACAGAGTTGCAGTAAAAAATGTGGGTAGTTTTGGGCCTTTGTCTAATATGGACCAGCCCAGTTGGGTTGGAGGGCTATTATAGCATTGAAATATTTTCCTAAATAAAGGAAAGAAAAGGGGAAAATTGTTTCTAAGGCAAAGAACCATAAAACACAAAATGTTTCTCCATGCATTATGAGGTAATTGACAAGGATTGACTTGAATATCAACTAAGAGGGGAGGAATGAATTCGTGAAAAGGATATCTAAGGCCAGCAGTCAAAGCCCCCTATAAACATATAAAATGCTACCCTCCCATTGGCAGGTGCGGTCCCCATATAAGGCTGGTTCAATTTTATGGTGAGGTGGGAGTTTATATAAACGATTAAAATTAGCAATTCTATTATCTTTCTCGTGGAAAGTATTGTCATGGTTATACGACTCTAGTTCAACAAGGGACTCACATTCATCCTCCCTAAGGTTTATCAAATCTATTAATGAAGAATACTGAAAAGAACGGATATGAATGGGGATACCTATTTTGGAGGAGTTCATTTTTTCAAGGAGTCTGGAGTCACGATCAGCCATGGATATGCAACAGTTGAAGCTTTGAAAATCCAGAAAAATGGTGGAGAAGATGAAGATTCAATCGACCTTCAAACTAGAACCAGAAACCTTGAAGAAAAACCGGAAAATAACCGCTGAAAATCGCCTAAAAGGTTGAACCCTAAGGAAAACGCCGCGAGAACGCCGGAAAATAGAAGGAAAACTTAGAGAGAAAAAGTGTTTAGAAAGTGAAAAGTATGAAATGAGAAATGAGGAGTGAAGAGTGAAGAGTGAAGTAGAACTCTCATTCTTTTATACTAAGTCACAGCCAGTCATATGACCGTTGGAGGAAAAAGGCAACCGGCTGTAGGCAGTTAAAGGGCCACAAATAAAAAGGCCCGTTACAAAAAGCCTATAATCAAGAAACTAAGGGAGGGATCTAGAACATTCTAGAATAAAAGTTGAAATGAAATGCTCATACTTCAACTAAAGTCGTAAGTTGGTCAAATATTCGACGAGAATCTTCGTCAAAAAAAGAACTGACATCCTGGTCGATTTTCATTCAACCAGGGCTGTAAGTTGGTCAAATATTCGACGAGAATCTTCGTCAAAAAGAAACTAACATCCTGGTCGATTTTCATTCGACCAGGGCTGTAAGTTGGACAAATATTCGACGAGAATCCTCGTCGAAAAATTATAGACATCCTGGTTGATTTTAATTCGACCAGGGCTGTAAGTTAGACAAATATTCAACGAGAATCCTCGTCGAAAAAATATATACATCCTGGTCAATTTTAATTCAACCAGGACTGTAAGTTGGAGAAATAATCGATGAGAATCCTCGTTGAAAAAAAAAAGATGGAAATCCTGGTCGATTTCCATTCGACTAGGACTACATATTGGTTAAAATGTTGACGAGAATCCTCGTCGAAGAAGGGTTGGCATCCTGATCGAATGGAAATCGACCAGGACTACACATTGGTTAAAATGTCGACGAGAATCCTCGTCGAAGAAAGGTTGGCATCCTGGTCGATTTTCATTCGACCAGGGCTACAAAATTGTCAAAAATTCGACCAGGATTCCTGGTCGAAGAAAAAAAAAGGATCCTGGTCGATTTCGACCAGGATTCCTGGTCTAAAGAATTGTAAATGTAGAAAAATTCCCAAAAATAGGGAAAATGCAGAAAAATCCCCTAAAATAGGGAAAATTGCAGAAAAATTCTTTAAAAATTAAGAAAAATACCCGTGGTACAATAAAAATTAGGAATAATTAATAAAAATACTTGTAATTATAGTAAAATTCCTATAAAATATGGGAAATAAAGGAAAATTGCCAGAATTTTCATATATAAGACCTCGAGTAAGGCAAGATCGTTGTAAGTGTGTAGGTCGCTCCACACCTTACGATAAAAACGATACCTAAAGAAGGGCATAAAACTTAACTTCTACGAAATCTTGAGAAAAGATTTCCCAGAAGTTGGGGGCAAATGATAGGGATAAAATTACAACCCTAGAGACATAATTAATGATACATTAATTATGTCTGATAAACAATAATGGCTCGAAGCCCGAATCACCCGAATTGAGCCTAGCAGGCCAAATGGGCCAGTAAAGCCTACCTAAGGCTGTAAACGGAAAGGAAATATATAATGTAGTTGATGTTGTCCACACTATAGGATCAACTGGATCTGTAATCCTGTTGATTATTCTAGTTCATAAGCCCGATTAAGGTATGCAAGCCCAATGGGCTATATTATTAACCAAAATTCGTAGTCAATATGTCAGTTGACTTAACTAGCTGGTAAAGGTATTCTATCAAGGATATGATTCCTAGAAAGTAACCATCAAGGAACCATAATCAATAAGGAGACTGTTTCCTTATGTTATAGGACTCCAAAGTCTAATCAAATATAAAGACTTGTTCACCAAGTATCCCAAGTCTAATCCAACTCATGGATTCATCACCTATAAAAGGGGCATGACCCCTCAACTCAGAACTACGTTTTTCGACTTGATCCTTGGCACAGAGCAAGGTACGTAGGAATCTTGTGAAGGCAGTATTAAGTCACGAGAGACCAATCATTAAAGCTCGAAGCTCTTTAACCCTAATTCTAAAATACTAATTTTATTCCATAACAATTTGTAAAATCTGAAAAATTACATATTAAAGTAGATAAAATGTACTTTCTAATGGTATAATTTTTATTACATTTTTATTTATATAATATATGTAATATTTGGTCAAATTTTGGTCAACGTTTGGTCAACTTGACCATGAAAAGTCAAATACGATAAAAGATTTGCGATGGAAGGAGTATTACATTTTATAGAGATGTAAATAAGATAAAATAATATCTAATAGTTAGAAACATGCTTCTTGAGAACCTAATAAATTTTGCATTGAGCTTAAATTTGGATAGCTAGAAAAACTAGTGTACATAATAAGTAACATTCTTACATTTCCTTGATGCATGTGCAAACAAGGCAACAACATTCTCACATTTGTCGTATGCGTGTATGGTACACGTATTTGGCATATGCGTGTGTTCCTGCTTATTTTCAGTAGCTATCCTGCTGGTAGTCTTTTTAGTCAACGTTTAAGTAAAAAAAGTTATTTAAGCCTTTCACTTTATTTCTTATCTCCCATATTTTAAAAAGACCAATACAATAAATAATATTATATCAATTTAGTTTGATGTATCATAAAATAGATATTGATTCTAAAATGTTAAGTTGATATATTATAATTTCATCAATTTTAAAAATTGATATTAATTTAGTCATATATTATAATTTCATCAATTTTAAAAATTTAAATATTACTTTTAGAGATTATGATTAAAAAAGTACTTCAATCATTTCTTAAACGTTCTTTAAATCACTAATAATAACACTTCACTACTTAATTATTTCTTTTATTAATTTGAAAAGTTTATTATTTTAAATAGTATAATTTAAAACGGTTTTTTACGAAGTAAAAGAGTTTCATTATATTTATTATTGGATTAGCTGCTATTTAATAGATAAGCTTGTTAATTTACGAAACCTATCTAGGACATCACGTCGCTAAGCCTCGTACGCGTGGCACATATAAATTACGAGTCAATATGCTCGTAACGCTAAGACGTTTTAAATATTAATAAAGTAAAACATAAATATCATATTTAAAGTCGAAAGTGTTATTTGCAGTTTCCAAAAATATAATTAAGGTAACAACATTTTTTAATTTTAATAAATTTTCTCAGAAATAGTGTAAATGGGATTTTATGAATCCATAAAATCTGAATTTAATGGTTTTTTAATGGAGATAAAAATTTAGTTGTTTATTTATATTTATATGGTGTTATAGAAATTATGTGACCGATGATATGACTTTCTTTATATTTATATGGTGTTATAAAAATTTAGGTGTTTATTTATATTTTCTCATTCATATATTATAATTTATTTTACTATAATAATTTCATCAATTTAAATATTACTTTTAGAGATTATGATTAAAAAAGTACTTCAACCATTTCTTAAACGTTCCTTAAATTACTAATAACAACACTTTACTACTTAATTATTTCTTTTATTAATTGAAGAGTTTTTTATTTTAAATAAATATAATTTAAAACGGTTTTTTTACCAAGTAAAAGAGTTTCATTATATTTATTATTGAATTAGCTGCTATTTAATAGATAAGCTTTACGAAACCTATCTAGGACATCACGTCGCTAAGCCTCGTATGCACGATATAT
>PHNY01299046.1:5226-18244 GCA_003724115.2 Anethum foeniculum
GGTTCTTCAAATTCAAATAGAGCATCAATCAATCACCACTTAATTGTAACAAATCAAATCACCATTGCAAAACCTAATAACACTAATTTGAATAAGATATTAATTGATAAGGAAATGCTAAAACAAAATTTTGACCGAGAACTAAAACGTATAACCAATTATCAATTTATTAGATCCATTATACTACTAAAAGTGTAAACTATCCAAAATTTCTTGGTTATTTTGGAGAAATAAACAATGACATGAAAACGATGAACACCAGCCAAGAAAAAATTGGTAACTGATCATTTATGCAATTAAGTAAACACGCATATAGGATCATTCCTGATATACTCAAGACGATTAAAGTAAAATGTAAGCAGATTTCAAATTGATGACTCGATAAAACAACACATACGTTACAATACTAATTTACTTAGAGGAAAGATTAAACTCGCTATACAAACTAGCACAAGTAGCTTATCCTCAAAATCACTCAAAAAAACAACAAGAAAGTAGCAACTCATGCAAAAACACCACAAACACAAATTACAAAGAATTATATTTCAAAGAAATAAAGTAGCCAAGACTCAATTACAAATGCAATACACCAAGACATGCAGTTGATACAAATCAGTTTAATAGAAATTATAGATATCAATTAGCACATAGCATCTAGGATTTTTAAAAATAATACATTTAAAATTAAAACTAGGATTTTCAAAATCAAACCTGTTCGCGGAGTCAAAACACACGGAATTTAAAATGGATTATCTGGGAATAAATAAAAACTATAAACATCTGGCTTACTTGACGCATTTAATTGATTTGCCCAAGTTGAAATCTCCACATGAATAGGCTGATCGGAGAGAGAATTGGAATTTGGAATTGACACAGATTTCGAAACGAGAATAGTATTAGGAATTCGAGAATAGCGTTAGGGATTCCAGTATGGCTTACATCATGATATTGATGGTTGTAATAACATTTGGGTTAAACTCTCAATTTGATGCTTTTCTTATGATTCTTATTTCCTACTATTAATATTTATTATAAATTCATTTAATCTGATCCGACCCGTGTGGCATATTTATTTTAATGAATTTAGTTAAAAAGACTTGGACTAATTTAATTGAATTGACTTGTCAAAATGACTCAAGTTAGATGGATTATATAATTTAAGATAGCCACGAACATATCTAATTTTTAATTAGGTGGATTATATAATTTTAAAACTTATGATAAGGTAAAGAAAAATGATAGAGCAAGTTTTAAAAAAATAATTTTACAATTCTATCCGAAAGTAAATACGGCCCCAAACCTAACATGATCATCTAGATTTCTGTCACCGCCCGAATCTAACATGACCATCTATACCTCTAGATAGTACTCTTAGTTTTATTTAAAATGGAAGCTTTACTTACAAATTATAATATCCGAATAAACTTGGGTGCCGACCAAAGTCATTTGTATTTTTTTTTTTAATATTAATATAAAGACCCGATCTTATGTTACTACTACATTAAGGTGTAACAAACCCCGTTTGGCAAATCTTATATGTATTTTTTCTGAAAATAAGTAACTTAATTTTTATAAGTAAAATAAGATTTGATTTTCAATTCTTATAATAAATATTTATATTTAATTTTTAAAAAAAAATATGAAATTTTTTAAAAAAATAAATTACTTATAAGTAATAAGTTAATTTGCCAAAAAGGGGCTAATTAGGATTTTCCATTTAGATGAATAATTCGAAGACCTACAAAATTAAATACGGTCAAGTCATGCATGCACCAATCTCAAATCTCACATAATAAAAGCATGCTAGCTAGCCCCAAGAGTATAACTTATTTACAGGGGTATTGAATGCTAGTAGTTCGTGCTTGCACCGGTCTGTGTTTAACCAGCATCGCCCTAAAATTTCGGTTTATTTATTTAATTTCGTCTCTTGATCTATTCCTGTTTGCAGTATTTTGAATTAGTCGAATTGATCAGTAAAAAATTATTTTATATTTTTTGAAAATTAAAATTATATATTAAAATAAATTAAATATATTTTTCAATGATATAAATTTTTTCAATTATTAAATATTTATAAATTTTAATCAAACTTAGATCCATTTAATTGTCCAAAAGTTAAATTTGACAACTAAAAAAAGGAGCTAGAAAATATCAACAACCGTTCTTTACAAAGCAGATAAATAATTGTCTGATAAATTTCAAAAAAATATATTTACAGAAATAACATACATACACCTGCACTAAGGTAGCTTAGAGTACAAAAAAAAAAAAGGGTTTGTGACAGAAAAGAAGAATTTACAGAAAAAGATATGATTAGCAACCAAGGAAAGGATGTTTGGATAATAAGAGAAGATAAATGGGCCAGCAACAAGATATAACACCATAATTTTCAAATTTGGAATTCTTCTGCAATGGGATCAGACAGACTCGTGGAAAGAAACACATTTCATGGAAGTAAGAACATGGGGGCATTCTCAACCACAACTATATGTATATACAGATAGGGATGTCTCACAAGCATGGTCTGCCCTTATTCTTGACTTTGATATTTCATTCTTCGTTTGTTTTTTGCTTTCCCCTCTCACTTTCATCTTATTTACTACTCCTGTATAATGTAGCTTTCGTTGTTTAGTTAACTATGCACATCAAAAATCTTGATAATGATTTTGAAATTCTGGGTTATTTATTTATATTCAGTTTGTGGAGTTGGTATGACTAGTAAATGGGTGGTTTGGGTGAAGTCCAGAACTCTCACCATTTACCCTCAGGATCTTCCAAGTGTCAAATCAAGAGAATATATGTTGAGTGGTGTGGATCAAAAAGTTGTAACTGATCATTGGGCCTGAAGGCCCATTAGCTAATAACAGACTTCAGGACAATAGAAACCAAATAAAATATTCTGTGCATTTTTTAATGAGGCGTTTTTGTTCTTTTCTTCTACTAATTTTGAGTTCGAGATAATAGTGCAGAATTAGAATTTAAAAGCACTCTAAACTACTTTCAAGAGGGGGAATTCTTGTCCATTTCAGAAGAGATGTACAACAGTTCTTGCTGCAACATTTATTTCCTTTAATCAGTTCATGCACAGCAAAAGTTGAGAAAATCTCATTTATATATTCATAATTAAAAAGTGAGTTCAGTTCCTGTATCGATAATTTTTTTTATGCTTCTTACTGCATATATTTGATACGCGCTCCAACATACATTGTTATGTCATTATTACGTCGTTATGCATAATATATATGTCCTAACATACGTCTGTCATTATAAGATACTACTAAATCTCGTAACATGTTGCCACATTGGAAAGAATCTCATTTCATACTTATATTTGCTGTATGTTGTAAGCAGGTAAACGCTGCCGACTAAAAATGTGTTAAAAAAGCCATATATTGTTTAGTGGAAAGAGTGGAAACTAGCTCTTCCAAATACCATCCATCCATTCATAATGTTGATGTATAGTGCCTATATAAGTATAGTAATGTAGTGAGGTAGGTTTGGTGGACTATGAGTTCATGGAAGAGTGATGGTCATGGAGCAATCTTAGAAAACACAATATTTAACTTACTATTGGTTCTACAGCTAAATTGATAAACCAGTGTGCACTTTTTTATTTGCTTGTCTAATTATGGATAAGCTAGGGTCTTTATTGGATACTAGATTTTGACATTCCTTATCAACCTCAAACTCTGAACTACATTGGTGGATTATATACTATTTAAATTGGTTATTCAACTAGGTTTGACATTCGAATGAAGCTTTTTTTGTTCTTCACTGCACTAATAATTGCCCCTTCCACTACTGTTAATAGGTCAGCTGCCAGCTCCCTGGTAAATGATGATGAGCTTACTATAGCCTAAATCTAGATGAAGTTGTAAATTTGATGATCGGTTCTGTTTGGTTTAATATAATATGTGCATTCGAGAAGGTGGGATAAAGGGGAAGATACATGCATCAATCCATAATATATACATGCAACTATGCAAGTATATATGTAAACATTTCGGACAGTAGGAGGAAGGTAGATCATCATTCACTAACAATGTATGTGATTAAGGAAAACAGTCAACTGACAAAATAGTACAAGCATACATTATTTGAGAGGTGAAACTGTGAAGGGAGTGCATGTACACACAAGTCTACTGAGCAACTACCAATTCCAAACATATATTATAGTCCCAGTCTGTTGCTCTCCCCACAAGACATACTTACAACACATACATCTGATCCAATAGTCAATCATTTCCAGTCTTCTTCATCTGTCATAAATAATTTTTATAGGCTCCACTTTACGATTTCTTATTTTTAAGTTTCTTTTTAGATGGTATACATGTTAGGCCCGTTTAGTAACAGCTTAACTTTGCCTTGCCATAGCTATTAACCTAATATGGCATCTGAATAGGCAGGGGTAAGTCTGCGTACATTTAGCTCTCCTCTGAGCCCTCCGTTTTCCCTTCTGTTTAAAATCAGATAAATTAAGAGAACATTTAAACTTCTTGCATGGTTTGTTATATATACTGGTCATTCAAGAAACGTACTGATTAATATAATGACCACAACCTGATGCTAGACCATGATATACTACTATGATTCTCCGGAACTTGTGTATATATTAGTACAAACATGAAACATTGAGATTGCTCCACTTATGTTTAAATTTCTTCCTCATTTGAAATTTATTCAGCCTCCGCCTGGATTGCCATACCTTGGTGGTGGATGACTCTGAATTCTCTACACCGACCATGTTATATTCCATATACATAGGCAGCTAGCACATGTTACACAGACATCATATGTTATGCTTTCTGTTCCACTATTGACAGTGTCTATATTTTTCTCTCAGCTTCTAACTGTCGGTTTTATTCTCTAAAATATTATTCCAACTACCAAGTGGGAGAGAGGGAGTGTGCGTGCGTGCGTGTTTGTATGCAAATTGGTGGAGGGGAGCCATGTTTATATAAAGCAATCCCTTACTACCTAAATTTCCCCAGATATTATGACATTCTCTCCCTCTGCTCTATCTCTTTGAGTACTGCGTATTTACGTAATTAATGTTACTATAGTTAAGTTGTAGCTGCCATTCTTTTGATTTTTTCGTTGTTGATTGAGGTTCAAATTAATTCATAAATTTTTACGTGTATTGATAACATTGAAGATGTAATAAGGCCATAGTGGTGAAATTTTTTTAGAGTGCGCTTTAGTTTGGTTGCAGTGAGCAATGAAGGGAATAAGAGGAGTTGTAGTGATATTTATGGTTGTGATGTTAGCTGAAGTAGGAGAGACTAGAAGGCACCTGAGATCGAACTGGAAGCCTAAAGTGGAAGGGAGTAATTTCGATTACAGTTACAGCTACTGCTTGAGCTGGAGACTTGCTGCGGAGACTAATGACATTCGGGGATGGCGAACTGTTCCTTCTGAGTGCCTACGCCATGTGCAGTCATACATGCTACTCGGACAGTATAACCTCGACCTCAACTTGATCATCTTTGAACACATTTTTCCTTACATCAGCTCCATTCCTCTGTCTAATGATGGATACGACGCTTGGATCCTGGATGTTGATGATACTTGTCTTTCCAATATTATGTACTACAAGCAAAGGCAATTTGGGTATGTTCTAACGTCTATATCTATCGTGTTACACTTATATATAGTCCAGTATAACAATATTGTTTCCTAATTTCTATTATTCATATATGCATAGGTGTGAGCCATATGATCCACAAGGTTTTAAGATGTGGGCATCTAAAGGAGGTTCTCCAGCAATCCCAGCCACTCTAAGACTGTTCAACAAGTTGGTGGAGGCTGGAATCAAGGTCTTTCTTATAACAGGTAGAGATGAAGAAACACTTTATCAGGCCACATCTGATAATTTGCATAATCAAGGATTCATTGGCTACGAACGTTTGATTTCAAGGTAGCATATATAATATATTTGTGTCTGTATGAATTATAATCTTAATTTGCGCACAGATAACGTTTAATGCATGTGATGCAGGAGTGCAGCGCATAAGGGACAAGGCGGAGTGGTGTTTAAATCTGAGATGAGAAAGCAACTAGTGGAGGAAGGATACAGAATTTGGGGAAATGTGGGAGACCAGTGGAGTGATCTTCAGGGGGACTTTATAGGCAACCGCACTTTCAAGCTTCCTAATCCTATGTACTTTGTCCCATAATTCCATTAGAGGCCTGTGCGTACCAATTCCTTCTCATAGAACTCTGTCGACGCACAAGGTTAAAGGCCAGTCTCAATGAGAGCAAGCTTTATTATACGACTCAACATTATATTTTCATAATCTAGTACATCTATTCAGAAGCTCATTGAAAACAGTGATGCCTGGTCCTTTTGTGGCAATGTGATTTAATCCACTTCACCTCCTTAAGAAGGCCCGGACATGCACCATTTTTATTTGCAAGCTTGGGCTTTTCTTAATATGTATTCAAAAAGAAGTTCTATAAAATTTAATTAGAATAAAATAACAATAATAATAATGATTACTTGTCATGATTAAGCATAGATCATTCTGACTAAAAAGTTTAAACAGAAAGTGCATGACATGGTCATGCACCAGAGGAGTTCCCACAGATACTAAAACTATATTTCTATTAGTTGACAATGTTTGATCATACTTCCACTTAGGGTGGATAGATTGGCTAAAGTGTTTCCAACTCTGGTATTATTATCTGGACATCCAGCTATTAACATTATTTCTTGTGACATTATTATTATTACCAGAAGCACTTGACTAGATATTCCACAAGAAAGAAATGCTAGCCAAACATATAATTGAATAACCATTAAGCATGAGCATTAACCACGCTAGATTGAATCATTTACACTGACCAAGATATTTTCTCATATAATGAACATCATAGTTTTAATGGCCGACTAAGACAGAGAATACCTCTTACTTCTGCGTGTTTTTCCTTCTGGTATTTTGGACTTCCTTCCAGATTTCTGTAGTTTTCCACCTGGAGGGCCACTAAACATAGCAATCCTCCCAATCCCTTTGGACAGTGACGTTAAGAAAGTTCTTCCATTATTAGACTTATCCATCATCCCTTGCTTCATGCAAACCTGCTCCTTCTCCAGATCACTCAGCCTTACTCGCATTCTGGAAATCTCCTGTTTTAGTTCTCGGTTCTCCCTCCTCAAAGATGAATAGGTATCACGAGGAGACATGGCTGCACTAGGCACTCCACTGCTGATCTTTTGTGACAGAAATAAATCTCCAGAACTTCCGGAGAGAGAGTTTTTGAGGCGAAGTTGTTCAAAGTAGAGAACTCTGACAGCCATCTGGACAGGAAGCCTGTCATTCTGTGCAGCGTGATTGGAGGCTTCCTGGGAGAGCTTTTCACAGTCGATTAACTTGCAGAGCTTCTTACACTCCTGCTCACTCAGCATCGGGTGGGCCTGATAGATCAAACTAGAATATCATTTTTTTTAGGGGGCAATATAAATCTCCCTTAATTCACAAGAAACACTTTGTCTATGTCTAGAATCCTAGGAAGCAAGGACACGGGTGCGGGAGTGCGAGTGCGGGAGTGCGAGTGCGTAGTGCGGGGATACGGGAATTCGAAAAATATAAACAAAAAATTTATATATATTTCATGTTAAACATAATTAAACCTACTAACAAAATGAAAAATTGCATGAAAAATGAATCAAATGCATCAATTATTAATCTAAAACACAAAAATACAAGTAAAATCTTTTAGCTTATGCAAAAATGAATATAATAATCAATACTTTCGATAGTAACTAATAGACATGAATACTTAATTTTGTGAATGTAGTTTGCTAAAATAGATTTTGACTACAAAATCTGAAGATAAAATTTCAGATTAATATCATGGAAGAATCCACGTGTCCGGATACGTGTGTCCCTGCTCTTAGCTAGAATCTGAAAGGAATGAATATTTGAAGGAAGGGAAAAAAAATCTAAATGTATATTGAAGTAAAGGCTTCATACTTGAGACTGATTAATATTTCACATAGACTCGGAAAGTAGATTTTGAACTTTTATCAGGTGTAAGCTCAATGTTTATGGAAAATTTACCTTTATATATATATCGATAGCTCTGTAAAGCCCATCGTCAATGACACGAGAATAATCAGGCAATACTTCAATGATATCAATGAATTTTGTTAGACAAAGATAGGGGTCAGGGGCAATTTCTGCTAGATATGCATCGATAAGTCGTCCAACCTTCAGGACAGAGCCATGGCTAGGTGAACCAATCCCTTCTGATTCATACCCACAATCATCATTCTCCTCCTCATTAACACATTGCAGGAAATGTACCAGGATTCTTTGGATAGTTTCAACATCAAATAAGGAATCACCAGTTTGTGCACTTGGTATAAGAAGATCATCAAGTGAAACCATATCCATACGTGATGCAATCCTTCTTTCAAGCTCAAGCCTGCAGGCAAGGTCTGCATCCACCATTATCGCCATTCTTAACATCCCAAATAGAAAATTCAATGGAATAAGAGAGCTCTTCTCTGTTGGTAGTAAACTGACAAGAGTTTCCACAATTACTCTCTGACAGAGTACCACTGAGCCATTACCTGGTCTTGCTGGATTCCAGATATGCTGTTTCCCAATGCCCTTTAAAGATGATTGTGCATAGTGCATCAGAGACGCAGTGATGCTATCCACTCGGACACCACAGTTTCCCATGGCAGAGATCACTCGACGATAAAAGTTAATACTCAGTATAGATAGATCTTCAATCCACCACTCAAGGCACCTATCCTTAAGTTCTGCAGAATCACCATCAAAATCTAAGCGTGATAGGCCCGACGCTAATTGCTCCTTACAAGCGTTTCGAGAAATAGCATCTACACATCTTTTGGTGATTCCCACCTCCTCTGCTGTAGGAAGTAGCATTTCACAAGCTGATAGCACTTCCAATGATTTTTCTAGACTCTGACACACTACCTCATTCAAATATATTTCAGTTCGTGCGATAAGGTTTTCTTCATAATAAGCTTCACTCATTTCCAGGTACTCTGAAGCACATCGTAGCGGGGCAACATTTGCAGTGGTGATCTCAAAGTTCATACCATAACAGTATTTTATTATAAGTTCAAATGTCTCCGAACCACCTGGGAAGTTGATAAGCTCCAACTTAGAGATACCATGATCCTTTGAATTTGCAGCCATTTTTCTTATTTTACCACTCCGAGATACCAGGGGAAACTTTTTGAAATAGAGAAATGAAAAAGAACACATTGATCAGATTCGCGAATATCAGCATTCAGTATTCACCAACTTATATTTATTGAAACCACAGAAAGGTAATGACATATTAAGATGTTGAATATTTTAACTTCTGGGGGTAAATTTCAATTGCATAAATTCAATTACGCATACAACCATGCATCCACTGAGGTAGGTTCTGAACCTCGACCTTTCTCAACCACGACAAGACAATAGGGGTATCCAGTATCGACAAGGCCAAAATGCCAGAGATAAAGAAATTCAACTTGAGAAATGTTCATTTCATTGTCGAGGAGCTAGTTACATAAGATTTTACAGTTTAAAACAATCATCAATTGATTTACCTTGTGCAGCAGATAGGAATCTCCATCAACAACTAATGTAATGTCCCCGGCAACATCTGAAAATATACTGTGTGCAGGTAAACAAGTCAATAAAAATGGCACTCTCTTGACTTACAGATAACATAATTTCGGTGAAGTAAAAGAAATTAGTGATCATCACAAATTCGAAAAGATTAATAACATTCACTGAAGCTAGACTGTCCCATACAAGATCTGGATAGAACAATATCCTACATGTTCAGAAATACTATCTACAACACAAACTTTCATACTCAATCTAGTCACTTAATTACAAATTAAAAGCATGTAATGAACACTGTACACATACAAGAACTAACACAAGTAAAAATATAATTAAGTACCGGTTAGCAAAGGAATTGCAGAATCTAGGAGAAGAATGAAGAGGAGAGAGTGAGCTGCTATCAGAGGAGACCATTTGATCTTCAAACCAATTTACTTCTCTCACAGCATCTGTAACTGGAGAAACATGTATACGATACGTATTACATACTTATACGAAAATATATTATAAAAAAAAGGTCGTACTCAGAGCACAAAACTCGCGCAAAACTCGCGCATTAGCATGGAGTTCTCCATGTGCGCCGCCTTACCTTTAGGAAAGCATGTGATATGAATAAGAATGATCACTGTTTACAGCTGCCCACAACACTTTTTGTTTGCTACCACCTAATTGTTTCTCCTTGTCATCGTCTTCTTCTTCTTGTACTCTATCCCCTCACTTCTGTCCATGTCCAACACTACTTTTCCTACACAGTATTTTCTAATCATACTAATTCAAAATAATCTTGCCATTAATATAATTTTATGACTCTACTTATCAAAACATAATTAACATGAAGCTTCAGTTTCAAATCCATGTACATGTACATACAAATTGAAACCAAAACTTACATTATTGTCTACATATGCGTTACATGTAGAGTTTAATATCATAATAGTTAATGTAATATAATGATAATCATTAAAATAATGAAAAGCTTAAACGATGAAAATTTTAAATAAAATACAGATAAAAGAGAAAGCTGCATGGAGTGTCGGGGGCAGTAGCTCAGAGACATATAAAGCAGCCAAGAATAAAGAATAAAGGAACCATCTTGTAGTGTCCTTTTTTCTTTATCAGATATCTTTTGTATTTTGGTTTTTTTCGGTGCATAAATTTTAGTGATTATATCGTAGATGATCGTGTGAAAATAAAACGTTCCTTATTAATTTTATTTCCTTATCTCTTCGAAACAAATTTACCAAAAATTCATGCTCCAACCTTCAAGTTCATGACCTTCATGGTCAAGTGAGTGATATTTGTAAAATATATAGCACTCATTTCTTTACCGTATTTTTTTTCATATTTGACATATATTTTAAGACTATTATAAAATATATTTCATAATTTATTTTTGAGGGCATTTGAAAACGTGCATTTCATTTGAAATGATGGATTTAAAATGACAGGATTTGAATTGTCTTTTCAAATTCTCACGTTTATATAAATATTTGAATGTCGTGCAAATGAAATCCAAATCCAAATTTTCAAACAACTTATTTGATCAAATTCAGAATTTCAAATGAAATTCAAGTTCCCAAACGAGCTGTTTAATCTTTTCTAAATAAAAATTTAAATATTACAATTTTATTTTGATTTTTTTAAAAAATAATTTAAAAAATTATACTTATAAAAACGTGCCGAGCCACGGTAACTCAAAATAAAAAACAGAGGAACAGAGAGAATATAATAGTACAAGATCATCTACACTAAAAATTCCTCTTAGTGGAGTGGATTAGCCTTAGCCTAACTCCCCTTCATGTGATATTGAGGTTCTAGTCTTGCAAAGAAAAAGACAGTGTATGTGACTTTGAGTGTGTTTAATTAGATTTTTAATAAATTTGTATATTATGAACGTCAAAAATTCTTGTATTCATCCTTCATTATGAGTATCTGGGTTTAAAGTCTGTTGACTGAAAATGGTAAGCTGGGGATGGGGCATGCGCAACAAAAGTAGAATTTTATAACGAAATAAATAATGCAAATTGCTGTCCTGATTTCCTCGCTTCTTTGACCACTACAACAGTAGCTTTGACCGTCCGCTTAATTACATTTTCAACATCACACTTTACTCAGTAATACACTTTCATCATTAAATTTTATTTTTTTTATCTGTTTTGGTAGCTAGGATATATCATATTAATTCACATGAATTATAAATAGACAAGGCTGTGAAAGTGAAGAATTGTTTATACAAGTATACTTGATAAATTTTTTAAAATTCGATTTAAACATTTAAGTTATTTTAGAGTGCTATGTAATTTTTGTTTGATGGTTGGTGACTATTAACCGAATACTTAATGGAATATTAAATTCTTATACTACTAAAATTTGCTAGAATCAAAATGTACATTTTTCTCATCAGAAATGTAGGTGATAATATAAGTTAACTAATGAACGTTAAATATATTTTTATCTAAACTTATAATAAATTATCATGTAAATGAAAATTATCTACCAAAATAGCTGTAAATTATGGATTATTTTTTCAATCAAATGTGTAGTGTAAGTTTAAAAAAAATAAAAAAAAATGTATATCAATATTTAAAATATATTTATCAGAAAAATAATAATCAATATCATGATATATTCTGTTGCATAACACATAATTTCTTTCCTGTTAAATCAAGCTGCAATAATAATTTAAAGGGAAATTCTTCACGGTACATTTTTGTTCTTGACTTTTCCAAGTGGTGTCATTTCGTGTTTTTGACTTACGAGTGGTACCCTTGTAATTTAATTTTCTACGGATTATACCATTCTGTTATCCAAACGTTAGTCAAACGTTAAAATATAAGAATACCACATGTAGAAGTCAAAACACCAATGACATTTGTTGAAAAAATTAATAGTACAGCGGTATTTTGAAGAAAATTCTTCGAATACTTTTTGAAGTTTCGAGCAATATTTTGATCAAGAATTTTGATGATGGTGTTTCAAATTGTAATAAATTGTTATGGGTGTTGAAAATGCAAAAAAATGAAATTTTAATGAGTAATAAAGTTATTTATTTAAATTTTAATGTTTGTTTAATAAAATGGCATTGTATACGTGAAACTTAAAGTACAAGGGTACTACTTGTAAGTCAAAAATAAAAAAGGCACCATCTAAAAAAGTCAAAAGTAGAAGGGTGCCATTGAGAATTTCCTAATTTAAATGATTATCTAGTTTTAAAATATAACTACAGGGATGACAGTTTTACTTGACCCGGCGGATACCGACCCGTTCCGACCTGATTGTATCTACCCGAACCCGATTTTTTGGATCTGGATCTGGGTCAGGATCTTATTTTTGGACCCGAAAAAATTTGGATCTGGATCCTAGGTGTCCTGACCCGAAACCCGCTCCAAACCCGATCCGGACCCGAGACCCGATAAAAACCC